>RJWK010008322.1:0-47817 GCA_004363435.1 Platanista minor | reverse complement strand
AATTATACTCCAATAAAGATGTTAAAAAAAAAAAAAAAAAAGAATTCTTTCCATTGAACATTGTTTTAATTCAGAGTCATTCTTGAGTTGATTCTACCAATACCTAAGTGTGCCAGAAAGTGAGGATTGAAGAGGAAACAAGGGTAGAGAAAGTTTTTTGGGGAGGTGCCAGTGGACAGAACTCAGGGGAGACCCAGGGCTGGAGGTCAGTGTTTGTGAATGTGCAAGGGGTAAAGGCCACGGGGGCAGGGAGCAAGGAGAGAAGGGAAGATAGTGACCTGCATAAAATGATGGGGCGGAGTGTTTCCCTGGAGAACTCTCCATCAACGTGGGGTCTATATGAAACACACTCAGGGATGGGCACAGAAGTCCCAGTGCATAAGAGGAACACATACCCAGGATTTGCACCCTAACTTCTCAGCCTAAGACTGAACCTAGAGGGAAATGGGGGGAAACAGAAGAACATTATTACAGTGCCTCTGTAAGTGGCTCTGAATTTCCTGCCAAGTTTCTATTTCAAGGATTCCACCCAAGAATATACGTTACAAACTATTTCACATAGCTGGCCTTGGGCTTCGAGAAAATTATAGCAGAGACCACCAACCTGGGGTGCATTTGAGATTGTCCAGAGTATGTAGTTAAGATCCTGGCCACCAATTAGAATGTGTGGGAAAGTTTTCCCACACACCACCAAACAATTCTCAACACCAGCTGGGTGTCCTACAGTTCAATTTTAACACCATCTACTTGGAGACAGCATCAGATCCCACAGGTTAAGGGCTCAGTCCCACAACCCTCCCCCTCACTTCAGGCACCAGTTGCAAGTCCAGGTTGTCATCTGTGCTTCTGAGCCATCAGAAGTTCCCATGACCCATTCCTTGGGTCGCATTAATTTGCTAGAGTGGCTCATGGAACTCAGAGAAACATTTTACCTACTAGGTAACCTGTTTATTATAAAAAGATATATAGCTCAGGAACAGCCAGATGGAAGAGACACACAGGGCAAGGTATGGGTAAAGGGCACAGAGCATCCAGGCCCTCTCATAGCCAGCCATTCTTCCCAAACCTCCAACATGTTCACCAACCTGGAAGCTCTTTGAACCCCATCCTTTTGGATTTTTATGGAAGCTTCTTAGATAGGCATGACTTGTTGAATCATTGGCCATTGGTGAGTGATTCGACCTCTTACCCTTCTCCCCTCTCCGGAGGTCCAGGGGTGGGACTAAAAATGCCAACTCTCTAATCACGTGACTGCATCCTCTGACAACCAGCCCCCATCTTTTGGCTACCTAGGTTCCAAAAGTCACTTCATTAACCTAACAAAAGACACGTTTAGAGCTCTTACCACTTAGGAAATTTAGAGTTTTAGGAGCTCTGTGCCAGACTTGGTGATGAAGACCAAATACATATTTATTATTAATCACAATATCACAGCAGTCATTCTGTTCCTTTACCCCTTAAACATCTAGATGACTTTGGGATTATACTTAGGAGCTTCATGGTGCTCCTGGGGAGGTGGGGTGCGGGGAGAGACAGTTCTGTGATGCCAGCCCACGCCTGGGTAGAGAGCTACCTAAGATAGACCATGAACAAATGAACGAATGCATCAACTAAATCCTGTTTTCATGTGGCATTTCATGAAATGACTTTTTTCCTTATGAAGTCTCTGATGATGGGAGAAGATGGTGCCATCAGAGCTCCTTGAAAGTCACCAAGGGCAAGAGGAAGAGCTGGGATTGGCCCCTCTATCCTGAGGATCTGCCTTCTGTGACTCAACATTGGATTCGGGTGTTGGGTCCCCTTTCAGGAAGGACTCCCTAGTCACAAGGCACTGCTAGCGTCTCCTTCTCAGGAAAGAGGCCCAGAGCTTTGTGACTGCCGAGATGCATTCTCAGGGACCCTGTGCGAGCCCTGGCAAAGGCCGGCTCTATCCCTCCACATTCTTGTGCTCACCAGAGTAGAAATGCTCAACGTGACAGGTTAGTGGGTTGTAAAACACAGTGGAGCATCTGGACAAAGATCATGGACCAGGGCAGAATCAGTGTAACGCTCAAGAGTTTGTCCCCAGTGCCCAGAGTTTTGAGCTACTCTTGGAAAAACAAAGTCATGGGTGTTGGAACCCAGCCTGCTTAGGTAGGGCAGCTGCAGAGAGAAGTAGAATTGCCCAGAAAAGTGAGCTTCAAGTCCCAGCCTTGACCTGTACTAGCTGTGTCTCTGATTATTCTTGTTTCAATTTTAAAATCAGAAATAGCTCAAAGAGGTTATGAGGATTTAATAATAACACTTGAGTGTTTCCTCTGTGCCAGGCACTCTTGTAAGCACTTTATGTATATTAATTCACTGAATCCTCACAATGACCTTATGAAACAGGTACTACTATTAACACAAATTTATAAATGAGAAAACTGACACACAGAGAGGTTAAGTACCTCTCTGAAGATCACACAGCTGGTAAATGGGAGGGCAAGGGTCTGAACCCAGGCAGTTTAGCTCCAGGGTCAGTAACTACACTATGTAAGAATACGGTCAAATATAAAGGGGGGCAGATAGGAAAAAGTATTCAAATGACTATATCTCACTGCTTTTGAAACACACAAATTTCCCCCACGTTTTAACATCCTGAAAACCTGAATGCGTCGTATTTGAAAAATTCTTAGATTCAATTAATTAGGGAATGAACTTGAGGTGGAATTGATTCCTGAATAATTCTTGCAATTCCAATTTATCTCTTCTTTACTGTAACAAATGTTATTAAAATGAAGCATTTATCTTCCACCTACTGTGACTAGTGGATGGCCAAGCCCATACCGCAACTCTAAATACCATGTGAGGCCACATGACCTCATCTGGTAACTCTCCCCTCAGCCCCACCGCACTGGTTGCACTGGCCTTCTTCCCATTCTGAGACATACTCGAGCGTGTAGGTCCCTCTGCCTGGAAATTCTGTTCCTCGTGGTTCACTCTTTAACTTCCTTCTGTTCTCTGCTCAAACGGGGGTGGGGGGGGGGCCCTGCCTATCGCTATTTTAACTTGAGTCCTTCCCCAAAACTCACTATCCACTTCTGACTTCCTTTATTCTGTTTATGGCTCACCTCCTTCTGGATATAAATTCCATGAGGGAAGGCATTTCAGTCTGGTTTTCTTGGTTGGTTGGCTGGGTTTTGCTTCTGCATACCCAGGATCTAGAATAGTGCTAAGGACACTGTGGCTTCCAACAAATATTTCTTGAGTGAATGAATGAATGAATGAATGAATGAATGAGGGCTCACTGGAGATTCTTGTTGGATACTGAAGAGAGTTACTCAAGAGTATTTGCTTATCTTCAGAGGGGGGAGGCCATGTGGAGAGAGGGGAAGCCAGGCAGAAGGTTTAAAGGACCTGCATTCTAGACCTCCTCTCATTGCAAGTCCTAGAGAGGTGGCCAATCTTTGGAAAAACTAGGATGGAAACATCACATTTTTGACAGACTGCTAGAGAGCATCTAGATTAATTTTGTCATTTACAAACCAAATGCAAGGCATTAATCTTGCCTGGATCATAGTTTTTCAAAAGAAGGAAAGAAAAGAAAAACAGCTCTAAAAGAGATTTTGGAGATAATTGGGAAATTTGAAAATGAGCTAAATATTAGATACTATTAGGGAATTACTGTTAATTTCGCTCTGATAATGGTACTCCGGTGAAGCAGAATACTCCTATTCCTTGGGGACAAGTTTTGAAGTGTTTAGGCGGGAAGTATCATAATGTCTGCAGCTGGTCTGCAACTGCCTCCCGGGAGTGAGGACTACTCACTCAAATGATGACCCTTCCCCTTTGCCCCCTGCAGTCAGGCCCCTCCCCCCAATGCGTAACGGTGTTCTGAGCCCATTTCCACCCATAAGATCAGGACCTTTAGTGGGAGAAGGTGGCCTGTGTGCGACTACAGTGGTGAAACCAGGACTCGCTGTCAACACTCTTATGTTTTCACTTGGGTCTTGGATTGGGATGTTGGTTTGAAAGTGGTTTTGATTCTCTTGATGGCCAACCTGAAGCTGTGGCCACTCAGCATCCTGCCAGTCCTCCTGTGCTTGGCCCTTTCCCTCATGGTAAACTCAACTCCTTTGGTCTCTTTTTCTTTACTACCCCAATAAATAACCAATTAGTCGACAGAGCTCAAGACCTTGGTAATTCCTCTACATTCATCTTTGTTTTTCCCTATTATTAATAAAAACGAATTCATCTCCTATTTCACCTAAGGTTTCAGAGCAAATGACAAGCTAGTATCTTCAGCTTTGCTACACAGAGAGGAAACTAAAGGCTCAGAAATATAAAGTGTCTTTTTCAAAGGCAAAAATTTGAGTGGCAAAAGAATCTCGAATGAGAGACTCTTTTGAGATTGGATTCCCAGTTCTCAAACTTCGGCCTCCCTCCTGGCAAAAGTTTGGCAGTCTTCACTGAAACTGATTCCTTTTTTTTTTCCATTTCAAAAAGCCTGCCACTCGAGGCAGGAAGAGAAAACCACTGTCAGTCACCCACGGGAGGCGGAGCCTGCTTCCAGCTGCAACCAGTGGAAAGTTACCCGATTTTGTTTTTCTCTGTTTGCAAAGCCCCGTTTTGCAGCCTGTATCTGAGTACAAACATTAGGGATTTCAGACATTCTGAGCTGAACTTCAACCTTGCAGGATTCAAATCTATCTTATCTTAAAAGAATGCATCCCCTATAATTAAAAAAAAAAAAAAAAAAAAAAAAGGCATTTTAAAGCAGCCGAGGCAGGTGTTCTGTGATTTGCTGGAAGAAGTTTGTTAAGGACTATAAATAGGGCAAGATTTACCCTTTCTCTGAAATTCAAAATCCTTGCAAGTACCATGGCTGGGAATTTAAAGGAAATCATCTGAAAGTTCAACATTTGTCTCCACCATGGTTTTCCAAATGAAAGGGAAACTGTCTCGGCAAAAACGCATCAACTTTCAGAGACCGAGCAAAGCTGGTGAAAGCGCCCCGGATGTTCATGCGGTGAGGCCTGGGAGTGGGGGGAGCCTGTCCTGCTGTTTGAAAGAATATCTATATTGGGGACTGGGGACTCTGTGTCACTGAAAAGGTGAAAAACCAACAGTAGTTCTGAAAAGAAGTACGGTTGCTGCAACCAGGAGAAGCAGATTTAATAGTACAAAGCAAGTTTTCACAGGCAGGACCAGTGAGGCGTCAGGGTGACCCCAGAGCCACTGAACAAAGCTGGAGCCGGGCGACCTCCACAGGACCCATGCCAATGTTTTTTTCCCACTTCAGGATGAACATTTGGTCTTTTACCATATGAATGTGCCAGCTTTCTTCACAAGGCCGTGGCCAATCCCTCAGCTCTCCCGGAGCACCCTGGTCTTTTCTAGGGACAAGTTCTCAGTTTGATCTCAGGTGGTTGGAGGAAAGGGACCAGAAAGAAGCAGGACCAAAGATAAGGGCAAACTTGGGACTCATTTCTTGAGATCAGTTCTTAGGAAAGGAGAAGAAAAGCCAGAGCATATTTTGCTTTCTCTTCCAATTCTGTGTAGGGCAAAATGGCAACATACCCACTAGTTAAGGCTGCCGACTCCTCAGAGGGTCATGAGCTTCGACCAGGATAAATGCGATCTGAAGTGAGGACTGGTTCTTACTAGAGAGGATAACAAATAGCTTCTTTTCAAAGCGTAAGAAGGCAAAACAGCAAAGTGGCCTGAGGAGGAAAAGAAATGATCAGAAACATTAAAAATAATAGCAGCTGACAGACTACATTTAGGACCAGGGGCAGCCTCCAATGGTGGTGGTTGTTATTGCCTTTGTATGTCTCTCTCTTTTTGTCTTTTTTTTTTTTTTTTTTTTTTAACCAGAATGTAAACTCCGTTTGTCTCACTCACCGTTGTAATACCAGAACTGAGCAGGTAAGGAGAACCTTCATAAATCATTGTTGGTGTGAACAAGTAAGTAGACTGTAACTACGTCAGAAATGATTGGTTCAAGAGGAGTGTGAGATGGGCTTCCAAATATTGGTCAAGAGCTTGAAGTAGGATGAGCTAAGGATATATTTAATAGGTTCCTATGATCAGGTGACTTTTCTGGAGCTAGCAATCTGAGGAGGTGACAGTGTAATAAACTTCAGTCTTCCTGTGAGGAAAGAGTTAAACAGGTTTAAACCTGGGTTTCTGAGGGAAATACTGTGCTCAGCAGGGGCAAGGGCCTCCATTTCAGCCACAGGAGGGGGACGTAGGTCTTCCAGTCCTGCTTAGTGAGCTTGACCAAAGGTGACGATGACTAAGGGCTAAGGTCGTGCCCTCCCTCCCTCCAAATCGATACTTTAATGTGACTTATCAGAAAGAGAAAGAACTGTTTACTTTAAAACCCTGGATCCCATAAAGGGAGCGGGGAAGGGCCTAAACCCCACAGAAGCTCAGGGCCTGGCGCCCATGGCCACCCCCATACGGCCAGAAGAGGGGAGAACAGGAGGCACTATCCCACTGGCAGAGAAGGGGCCCTGGGCCCAGAGAAGACACGAGGTGACTGGAAGGTAGGTGCCTCCCCACACACATTCCAGCATCTTCCAACTCCCCTGTGCGATTCAGGCTGTTCCTCTGGGGGGCCAATGACTTTGAGAAGTGAGGGTGAGCTGCCACCCAGGTGTTTAAAAAGACCCTACAGCACCTAAGCAATGTGACATGTTACACACACCACATATGAATCTGTCTGCCATGATTATCCTGCTTCTTCAGAGAGCCTAAGAAAACTGGAGACTTTCCTGAAGATGCTTCTCCCCCAGTGGAGGGAAAGGATAAGGCGAAGCAGGGGGAAGGGGTCTAGGGCCTGGGGGTGGCATGGACTTTCATTTCTGGCTTTGGAGTGGCCGCATATGAAGCCATTTCCTGTTTTATGATGGTCTGATTTAACAATAACACCAAGGCCTTCAAACAAGATTCCACCTGTAGGATACCTGGAATTAGGAGGTTTGTTTGACCAGAAGTCCTTCCCTTCCCCCTGTTTCAGGGCAAGCACAACCGCAGGGCTCCCTACATTTTGTTCTTCAACTTCTAAAACTCCAACATTGGAGCTCTTCCTCTGTCCAACTGGTATTGTTCCCTGGACAGCACTGGAAATAGCTGGACACCTGCATAGAAATGAAACTGGTTCCTAGGACTCCCCAGGCCTCAGCAGTTCTCTTTGAAAAGAGTCTATGGAGACCTCAACTTGGCTGAGAATTTGCCCAATGATCCCCTCTCACCTCTGGTTGGTAATAACGGGCATAATGGACACATGCATACACTTTCCCGATTTCCCCTCTAGATGGATTTCAATGAGAAAAGAAATGCTTCCTTGCTCCCTATGGAAAAGAACATTCTATTTCAAAATTTCCATGTGCTTTCAGAATGACAAGACTCAGGCATACGCTACTGACTTCTTTTGTCTTCTAGACTATAATAGTCTAAAGAATCAAATTGACGTCTTTAACACATCTATTTGAAATGACAGAAAATGTGCATTTGGAATTAAGAAAAAGCATCTCCATTTATCATTTGCTTCTTAAGAATCTTTCTTAGGTGCTGAAGGGTTAGGTTTGCAGCGAAGTGACACTTCACGGTCCTCAAGGCACTCTTTTCTCAGCCCTCTGGAGTTGGCCCTAGAATGTTCCCAGACCCTGGGAAATAAGATGTGAAAGCAAAGACAGGCTGCTCGTGCCCATATCTGACCTGAGAAAGCATAGGGAGTTTTGTGATATTCCTGGTACTCGTGAATCTCAGACATCTTACAGGGAGGTGTGATGCACACAGAATACTTACAGGATGGTGAATTCGCTAGAGGATTAGGCTTTGTAAAGGCTTTCTTCTCAGTGAACTCCCCCTTCCTGCCCCCTCCCCATGTGTGAAAAGAAACGCCCAACTTTAAAAAGAGTAAATCCAGCCTTGCCTGTTTTTCATACCCACGAACTCAATGGGAAAACTGCAACCTGAATTGACCACAGCAGCTAGAAATGTCTAGAGATTCTGTCCAGGTTGGGAAGGTGACGGAAGGGAGCCTGGGACACTGCACAGAAGTTTCATTTTAATAAAACAGCCATTTAGGAATGCCTGGTACTCAACCTCTCTCAGGAAGTAAGGCTCAAAGAGAGATAGTGGGAGATTTGTGTAGCTGAGATCAGAGGAGAGAAATTAAACAGGATCCCCCAAGGCCTTTTCCAGCTGTGGAAAACTGCTGGCATTTGGACACATCACCCTGAATTAATTTCCAACCTCTTTGCCTTTAAGGATTAATTTTTTCACAGGAAATAACAGATGTAATTATTTCCCAGCCAGCTTATAAACTTTCTGAGTTTTTTTTTTTTTATTAGCTGGAGCTATTTAAGTTCAGTTGTTAAATCTGAAAATATGAAAGATTGTTTTAAACCTGCAGAACGAGAAGTGACTATTTAAATTTTTAAAACTATATCCAAGTAGATCCTGGCATTAACCACTTCCAATTTTTTTTTTTATTAGTGACGTATTATTGGATGGCATTTGAAAAAAATGAAAACATTCCACTTGCCCATTTAAACTGCTTTGCGGGTTGACAGAATTCAACCACTCCTGCAGAAACCATCAAAGAAGTAATAAAAGATGATGGCTGTTATATTTTTAAATTGTTCACAAGTCCAAGAACACAACAGGCACTCAATAAATGTGTTTGATTGATGCCATAATACCATAAAATAATTGTACTGCCTAATAAAGCATTTTGCTAATAATTTGCTAGGAAATTAGCCTGTGGCCCATCTCTCAGCCCAGTGCTAACTTTTCAAGCTTGTTGACAAGCAGAGTAGGAATAGGGTAAATTCTAACCTCCCAGTTTCAGAAGAATGTTTTGCAAGAAGGCATTTTTATTAGGAAATCCACACCAGAAAAAACTTCTTAAAAATGTTTACATTCTAAGTATTTTTCTCATTACAAAACTATTACATTAATTATAGAATGAATAAATGCAGAGAAGCAAAAGGAGAAAACGAAAAACAAAACCATAATTCCATGGTTAACAGTTGATGTTTTTGCCCTGGGCGTGGATGCCTTTTTTCACAGAAGGGGGCTCATGCGGGGGATGTAGTTTTGTAAACCACTTCTTATTCAATAACATCGCTCGAATCGCTTTCCAAGTCAATAACCATTTTTCTACAACATCACCTTAAATGACTAAGGTGGACTATAAATATATCACACTTCTCCTATAATTGGACATTGAAGTTGTTTGCAATTTTTCCTGTTATAAACAATGCCTCTCTGGACAACCTTATAGGTAAACCTTGCTACAAATGTGTAGAAAAGAAAATCTTTTCTACAAATTCAAGGACTTTTTCCTTGCCATGAATTTCCTGGACCAAAGAAATAGAGGTTTATTTGGAGGAGGATTTTGGTAAGATTTACCATGAACATATTAACTACCTCCTCTCTTTTCTCTTTTCTTCTTTCCCCTGTTTACTCGTCCTCCCCTTTTCTGTCTTTTGCAGGCTAACGAAAGCTTCAGGCTTTCAAGGTATACAAGGCCCACGCGGAGAAGTGCAGGAGGGCTCAGACATTGCTGTGAGGTTCTGAAGTGAGATGACCTCAGCAGCTTGACCGATAGAGAGTTCTCCAAGCGTGTCCTACCAGGACCTTGGTCACTAGTGAACTGATCACCTCCCGATGATTCTTTCCAACTGAGCTAAGAGATTTCTGGAGCCTCTCACCATGGTCAGAACATCCCTGGAGTGACCAAAAACGGGGTCTTTCTGTTCTAGTCCCTTGGGCAAAGACAAAGCAGATGAGCCCGGCGAAGTTGTTAGGAGGCGCTGTAGGGAAGGGAAGAGCCAGGGATGGTTAATCACACGAGTGTGTCCCCTGCAGCTGCACCCAGTGTGCCAGGGGTTTGCGGTAGCAAAGGGGGCCAGCTGGAACTCTAGAGTTGGTATTCGGTGTGAGTCTTGGCAAATGCCCAGGGGAAAATTCCCCCTGAAGACAGCAGGTCTAAGAGTGAGCCAGGTGGCACTTTCCTGCCACCTTCCACCCTGAAAAGGCGAGCCAGGGTCACAGACAGGAACCAAACGAGGTCAGTCACTTCGTAGGAAGGTGAGCAATCAACACAGTGAAAAAGGAAAGAAAAAAAAAAAAAAAAAAAGGCTGATGTTTTACACCTAAAATGAATACGCTAGATATCTCGATAAAACTGGAAAGAAAACAAGAGGCGGGGATCAACACTCCAATCCCGTGGAAGCTGAGTGGCTTCCGTGGTGTGCTCTCAACCGCACGGTCCAGGTTGAAGAGGGTTGTTTCACGGCCTGCACGTGAATAAGGGACATTTTTACTAAAAAAAAAAGGCAGAAGGATTCATTTTCAAGTTAAGAATGGGCCCATTTTATGGCCGAAGCAATGCTCTGGTTAACAACTCAGTTATCTTGGGGAAGGAGTAAACTGGCCTCCACCCCTTTCCATTTCCAGCATTTTGGGGAAAAGAAAGGCTTAGATAAAATGCTTTATTTCCTCTCATGCTCCACTGTGAGCAGGAGCTCATACATCAGTCAGAAACCCTTTTTTTTTCTAAACAGGAAATCAAGTAAACCAGAAGGGATTTATTCACAGGAGGCTCCCTTTTGCCAGAAAAGGGGTATTATTAACAAAAAAATGGAATAGTTCTCCTCTCTCCATTTTCCTCCTGTGCTTCCCTCCTCTCATCTACCACCCGCTACTGTCGTGGGAAACCACTGCGGTGAGTAAGATGTGACATCTGAGCCCCGTTGGATGCCTCTGTATCCAACAGCTGTTACCGAGAGTGGATTACAGCTCGTCTAAATGGTAGGTTCCCATGCAAAATAATTGTTCTTAGACTGCAGAATTGACCACAGTTACTGATGATGGGCTGGGATAGACGGGAAGGAGAGAGTCAGCGAGGATCAATGAATCCAGTCATGTTATTACAGTTTATAATGTGGTCTTCCACTAAGTATTTGTTTCCTAAAATTGATTCCCTCTGGGGATTCTTTCTCTCTTAGCCCTTTTAGAAAATTGACTCAAATAGATTTCTCCTTCATTTCCAGAGGAAGTCTTCCTTCCTGTTGTTGGGAGGACATTGTGGGTGGTAGCAGACCACAGGGCAGTGGGTCCCTTTTTTAGCCTAGCTGTTCCCAGAGCACAGAAGTCCGACATCTTTGTTTCTTTCCATTGCTCAAGATGCTTCCGACCCGTTATCCCTCTTTTTCTTTGCTCAGGTCTCTCTGTGGAGCTGGCGAGGCTCTCTGATGATGCTCAGGGGCTATGGTGGAATGTGCAGGTGAAATTAACACTTTCACGGCTACCGATTTTCCTTAACAGAGCTGTGGAGTGTGACAATGGTGTTTGTGTCCAAACCATCAAACGCCATTATCACACTAAATAGCTACTGTTAGGCCATCCTTCCGCTCACTAAATGCCTTGACACCTGTCTGGTAGAGGCAAGAAGCTTCATCTTATAGCAGGGCTCCCAGGCCTGTGTAATTACTGAGGAAATTCTGGTCCTTTGGTGCTCATAACCAATATGTCATCTGAATGTTGCCTCTCGCATGCTGTTGTTAAATAATTTAGCTGATGATGAATTTTCTTGTTTTCCTGAGTCAATAAAGAGATTGCAGCGTCCCCCAGGGCACCCGGCACAAGGCTAGGCATGTGGTAATTGTTCAACCCATGCTTATTGAATTGAAATGAATAGTTAGGAAAATGGTAGATGTGGAAAACTAAAACCGGTTTATATCTAGGTTTCGTAAAACCCATGCTTATAGGTAAACAATGAAGTAATGTGCATCTTCTACTTGTCATCATAAAAAGGCAACTTTCTAATAAACTTATACATGGCCTAACTGACCTTCCAGAAATTCTAGAACATGTTTGATTCCTACTGATTGTAACCAATTACCAGGCCGATTACTGAATTTGTATACAAGGTTCTTCTTCCTTAATGTTTCGATGAATTTCCATCAGGAAATTATACGTGAACTGTGTGTGGGCTGTCATAGCAAATCCAAACATTTTAAACCCAATGTAGCTTCTGGGACACTTGGACCAGCCGGGTGGTCTGGTGTGAAACACATTCTTTCTCTGAGAGGTGTTTAAAGTAAGAAGTAGGTTCTGTTTATGCTGGGCTAAAACTTCTCTCCTGTGACTTGGCTAAATGAACTAGTATATGTTTAATCAAAATGAAAGGATTGGAGGGACCATCAGAGGCCAGTTCATTCAACCCTTCATTTATCAAATAGGTTATGTGTCAAGTGGCTACCATGTGTCAGGTGCTGCCCTAGGCACTGGGGATACTTTTAAGTTAAACGTGTCTGATATTTCCAGAAATGGGCGTTCACTGGCTCACATTCTGTCTGGGACCATTCTGATTGTTCCCGTTACATTTATTAGGGAATCAAATGAACAAAACTTTGCAAAATCATTCCAAGTCCCTTGCTGGAAAAGACCACGTGAGTGCAGGCCACATGCCTATGATACACGGTAAAGGTCCTGAGAAGCTTCCACCTGGAGAAGAGGAGGGCCACTCCTGCCTGGCCTGCGCCTCCTTCCCCTCCCATTTCCTCCCTCCTGGCATCATCCACGCTCGAGAGGAGACCCAGACCCCCCTGAAATAATTAATCCACTGACATTCCTTTCTTGTGTTTTTCTGGAGTGCATGCTAATGGGAGGAGAGTTGATAGAGGGTTCTCCTGTTACACAAATCACCCCCGTGCACACTGTTTCACTTGACCCAGAAGATGCAGGGCAGAGATGCCCGGATCGGGGCTCCTTCCACAGACAGCAAACTAAGAATGGTCTGGTCATGCCAACCACAACTGAACGTGGGTCTCCTAAATCTAAGGTTCTGTCCTTTACCTGGATCCTTCCCTGGCCTGGTTATTCCACAGAACCTCATGCTTCACGACTGAGGCTGTGTAGAAACTGGGTTAATCATGCCAGTATTGGATCAATATCCTCAGGCCCCCATCTGCTTTGTCAAGGGATTCTGAAGGAAGCGTGTAGAATAGGAGAGACGAGTCATAGGATAATCTTTCCCTGAGCGTACTCTTAATGCGGCGAAAGCCAAATACTGTGAAACCCTGCAACGGTGAAGTGAAAGAGAAGGGAAGGGAAGGAACATCTAAGCAGTAGTTTGGAATCAGGAAGGGAGTGGCCAAACTATCCAGACACGGACCAGCCAACTTAGTGACCCAGCCAACTGCTGCAGCATCGGCTGACCCAGAGCCTCAGGCTCTGAATCATTCCCAGGCTCAGCGACAACTCAAGGATGGCCTCACGCATTCCTCCTCCTCCCTCCCACTCACCCTGAGATTTTGCTCAGATGGAATTAAACCGGGAGATGAAAAAAAAGGGCATTCTGTATCTTTTCTACTAGCTTGACTCACATAACAGCTTATTACGATTGCTGCCTGGGTCCGTGCTGCATTCAGGGTTAGGGACCCGTTCTTTCTGCAGACCTACATGTAAGGAACACACGTTGTGAAGCCGTGTCTACCAGTCCCGCCGCTCCAATCTCTGATCATGGCATCCTTCACCAGCCCAGCTTGTATCTCTCCAACTCCCCCTGGGATTATTACTGCTGGTTGTCTGCAATAAGCATTCCTGGGGACACTTACTGACTCCGAATGTTGTTTGCAAGGTGAAAGCGTTCACCAGGAAGTGTTGTTAAACTCACATGCAAGCTGGGAGGCAACAGAGAACCTAGGCAGCCACGTTAAGATGTTTTCTTCCGCTCGAGACAGGCCTTACTTTGTGACCCATGCCAGTGAGGACCTGTGAATCCTTTCACCTTAGAACAGTGTGTACCTTGAATGTGACAGTTGTCACTCAGGGCCTGTCCAGTGTTCCATCCAGCCCCAAAGGAGGTTCTGTGGAACAGCATAGCAGTTTCACATGTACATGGCTAGTCTACACATTTTTCCTGGACGCTTCTTAAATCTGTGTTTTCTTCTTGGTATACTTCCTTGAATCAGAAGACAATAGATTGTTAGAACTGGAAACCGGTTTCCTCTTTGTTCCGATGAGGCAACTGAAGCCCAAAAAGGTTAAGGAACGTGCCCAAGGCTGTCCCATCAGGTCTGCGCCCAAGGTGGACCCAGGCCTCACCACTTCATCCCGGTGGTGGCCTGTTGAGTGTCACCTGCAAAGAGTGGGCACAAAAGGAAGTCAGACAGTGCTTGCTGACTGAGTGACTAGATGCCACGCAAAGTCCCCTGCCCTTTTGTTCATCTGAGAAGTGTCTCCTTCCGGTTTCAAGGGGACATGCCCTAATTTGGTATTCTAGACTTCGGTGGATGGGTCCGTGATTATATTCTCTCCTTTCCCTGCGTCATCCATCATCCACTGGACAGATATGGGTTGTGTGCTGACTTTGTGTCCTGGGCTCTGGGGATACGAAGAAGGAGACCAGGTCCCTTCCCCAAGTTGCTCTCAGTCCAGGAGTTGCATAGTCACCTAAACAAAGACATTGAGGCCTCGGGGTAGTAGATGGCATCATAGAGCCGTAGTCAGGGTGCCCACAGACTTTAATTATGCCCTTGATTTCTTGTCAGATGAAGAAACACTGAATCTTTGAGTAGTCTTTTTTATTACTGTTGGGAAAAGAATCGCTCTTGTTTATTTTGATGATGCAGTTGCCAACAGGTTGTAGGTTAAGGGCACTTTATTGAATTTGGGGGCAATGCTGTAATGGGAAGATCTCGCAGCTTTTACTTTGCCACTTGCCGGCATCGTGAGCAGCATGGGATCTGTGGAGGGGCCTTAGGAGGAGTTAGGGACTGGATTAGAATGCTTTTCAGGTATGTGTGTGAAGAATTGTTCTTTCTCACAGGTGCTAGGGAAGCTGTGAATTGGTTCTTTCACAATGCAGGATGGGTTCACAGTCACAGCAGCCCGTCATTAGGCCGTTTCCTCCCTTCTTGCCTCTTTCCCTATCATGAAAAGCCAACCCCAGAGCCACCAGTTGGATGCCTTATTGCCCCTCTGTTTCCCCTCCCTTGGGACAGGCTCAAGGACGCCGTTGGGTGCAAAGCCATGGCAGGAGCCCCCAGGGCCTGTGGGGAGGTAGAAGGAGCCCCCGGGGCCTGTGGGGAGGTAGAAGGAGCCCCCGGGGCCTGTGGGGAGGTAGAAGGAGCCCCCGGGGCCTGTGGGGAGGTAGAAGGAGCCCCCGGGGCCTGTGGGGAGGTAGAAGGAGCCCCCGGGGGCCTGTGGGGAGATCTCCTTTCTTTAATATTCAAGTTTCCTTCCAAGCTTTCCGAAGGGAAAGGAAGGGTTTCAAGCCACATACAAGTTCACCAAAATGTAGTTGGCTAATGAAGATTCATTCCAAAGGGTCTGGTCATAAGATAACCTGATTTAGAAAGCAGGCCACCACATGTGTTCCGCAAAAACGGTTTACGTGATGCAAATTTATCACGTACTTAGAATATTTAAACACTGTGCGTAGGATACGCCAAGATGAGGAAGACATTCATTCAACCGACATTCATGTGTTCCTACTATGTGTCGGGTGTTAAGCTAGTCACTGAGAATTCAAAAATAAGATATTCTCCCCAGAATATAGTGTATAGAATATGCAGTCTAGTGAGGATGCAGGCAAATGAGTAAGAGCAGAGCTGAGCTGCAGATTCTTTGAAGTAGATACCGGATAACACGGGGGCGGGAAGGAAGAAACGCCATCTGTGGTGCGAGAGAAAGGCATGAATAAGAATAAGAGACAGCACTCTGGGTCTTCAGGCAGCCACCCAATTAAAGAGAAATTCAGTCGTGGCCTTGGCAGGTGAAGAGTAGATGTTTTCACCTCGATAGAGGTTGAGTTACCTTCAAGTTTCCAAAGCATTCCCCAGCAATTCCCTCCAGAGAGCAATGGAACTACGAACCTGGAATGTATCTGGTGGGGAGTTCCCCTCTCAAAAATACAGCCGATTGTCTTTAATCGTTCTGAGATAATTTAGAAGTTTGAGTTTATTTGCAAAATAAATGTATAAAAAAAATACAGCCAAACAGCTACAGAAAAAAGATCACCTTTTTTTTTTTTTTTTTTTTTTTTTTTTTTTTTTTTTTTTGCGGTACGCGGGCCTCTCACTGTTGTGGCCTCTCCCGTTGCGGAGCCTGTGCTCCGGACGCGCAGGCTCAGCGGCCACGGCTCACGGGCCCAGCCGCTCCGCGGCATGTGGGATCCTCCCGGACCGAGGCACGAACCCGTGTCCCCTGCATCGGCACGCAGACTCTCAACCACTGCGCCACGAGGGAAGCCCAAAAAGATCACCTTTTAAGCAAAAGAAGCACATTGTGCTATCTGGCAGGTGACTGGGGGAGAGGCGGGTTGTGTGAGTGCACATGTGTGCTTGTGTGAGTGTGTTTGTAGTGCACATGTATGTGAAAATTTTTAATTTCTCCAAAAAGCCACGTAAAATGCCTTTTAAATCTTATTCAACTGGGACATTTTCTTTCTTTCTGGAACCAGGGAAAAGCCAGTGCTATGATCTCAGCTCAAGTGCTCAAGTGAGCATCCTCCTGTTCCCAGTGCTCTCAGCCCGGGGCCCCTCTCTTCTTGGGATACTGCCCCCTAGAGGTAGGATGTGCCCCTGCACATCACAACTGCAGTGGTTTGAAAGGATTTCAAGTGCATTATCTGAGTGTTCCAAATTCATTCATTAAGAGCTTCCCCTGACAGCAGAATCTAGCTTTAATTTTGATAAAGTAAGTTTTCAAAGGCCTGAGGGGGAGAGGGAGAGGAGTGGAATAACTTGTTCTGTTGAGTGTCTGTTGACCCATTAAATATGCCAGACAAGAACTAATCTTGTTCCACCTGGAGAAAGTCTCTTCCTCTTCACTCTTCTGGCACATTTAGCCCAGTCAAGAACTAATTAAAGTCCTTCTCATTTCTTAAGGCTGCCCGTCTTCCGGGCAGCGCGTCCTGTCTGATTTCCCACGTGGCTCTCAATAGCGGCTGGATACAAAGAAGTGAGACATTCTCCTCCACCCTTTGGATGTGTGGCTACTGTATTTACGGCCCCTCTCCCTGCACCCTAACAACCCGTGCCTGAGACTTTTCTGGTCCCTCCTATGTCTCTGCATGTGCTCAGGCTCTCAGATGGGATCCTTTGCTCAGCAATTACAGTGAGTGATGTGCTGGGCTGCGTAAGACATGGAAAGGGCCCTGTATTCATCCCCAAGAAAGTGGCTACACATCACGACCCCAGAATGTCGGTGGAGGGTTAGGAAATTTTGATTGCAAGAAGCAGTTTTTTCTTAGATCATCTCAAGTGATTCATTCTTACAAATTTCACATCTTACAAATCCTTGCATATTTCTCAAGTACCTACTATGTGCAAGGCACTGAGCTGGGGAGAGATTTTTTGGAAGGGGCCTCCTGGCAGGAAGGAGACAGGAATCACACAGGAGCCCCCAAGCAGTCATAAGGCAAGGCTTTGTGGAAAGCGGACAGATAGGATCCATGAGTACGCCAGAGACTGGGCTGCCTGGTCACTCCCCAGACAGTAGAAGTAAATCAAGTCTCAACCGTGATGGTGATTAATTTGCTCCATCTACCTGCCTTCCTGCTGCCTTATCTGCCTCCATCCTTGCCTCCAGCCCCTGCTCACCTGTAACTACTGCTGACTCACATGCTCTACAAACACTGGGCTCTCATGGCCCTGCTACTTCATGGCCTCTGCTTGCCTGCCTCCTGGGGGTGTCTTTGAAGTTTCCTCATGTGCTATCAAGTGACTTCTCCCTCCCTGTGTCTCCAGTTTGAATCCCTGAGCCAGAGAAGTGGTTATATTACCTTTGGGGCAGCTTTCACTGCAAGCCAGGACATAGGCTGCTGGTCAACCTTTGGGGCAGAAAAAACAAAGGGTGTGTGTATGAGAAAGTCTAACGCAGAGAGCAATATGTAACCTTCACTCTGAGCAGGAGCTATCCATTCTCCAGATGAAAAGGCAGGGGAAGAATTCTCAGGATAAAGGGACAGCAGGTATCAAGTCTTCGAGTGGGTGGAGTCTGGAACAGCCACAGAACCCCGACCCAGCTAGTATGGCAGGAACATGGTGACCTGCAGGGGATGAGGCTAGAGAGGTGGGCAGGGGCTGGCATCAGGATGGAGGGGAAATATAGGAGGAGGGAAGGCGTGAGTAGCCATGACTTTCACTGATGGGTCCTCAAGACCAGGGGTTGACAACTTACAGCCTGTGGGTCAAATCCAGACTGCCACCTGTTTTTGTGTGAACTAAGCATGGTTTTTGTATTTTTAAATTATTGGGGAGGAAATCAAAAGAAGACTATATCATGACGTGTGAGACATACCTGAAATTCCAGTTTCAGTGCCCATAAATAGAGTTTTCTTGGAATTCATCAACCATCCCCATTTGCCCACACACCATCTCAGTTGAGCACTGAAACTCTTAGATCCTGGAAAACCCCTACATCCCAGGCAAGTTGGGATGGCTGGTGCCCAGGAACACAGCCAAGTTTCATTCATTTACGTACTGTCAAAGGCTGCTTTCAAGCTCCAGAGTCAGAGTGGAGTAGTTATGACAGAGGCCATATCGTCCGCAAAGCCTAAAATATTTACTCTCTGGCCATTTATAGAAAAAGTTTGCTAACCCCACCTCACGTTCAAGGAAGAGTGGATAATTTATCTGAGGGAACGGGAGAATATGACTGATTGTTACTCCCATGAGAGTGTTGACCATGCCTATTCACTTACTCCGCTGAGAGCCGATTCATTTTAGAAAAGCTAAATTAGATCACGTTACTTCCCTGTTCAGGATCCTTCAGTGGCTTCTCATTCCACTGGGAACAAAACCCAAGGATCCCATGCCTCCCTCTCAGACAGACCTCATCTCCTACTGCTCCTCCCTTTGCTCATCCATGCCATGCCCGTCCGCGTGCTGATCCTCAAACATGCCAAGTGTGCCCCAGGACCTTTGCACTTGCTGTTCCCTCTATCCAGAAACTTTCCCCCAGACATATGCATACCTCACTCCTTCAGGTTATTCTTGTATCTATTCAAAGTTGTCCTTTCAGTGAAACCTTCCCCCTCATTGTAGCTCTCTTCACCTGACATCACTTGTTTATTATCTGTGTCCACACTGTGTCAGGCACGTGAGGACAGGGATCCTGCTATAGCCTCAGCTCACACATGGTGGGTTTGTGATAAATATTTGTTGGATACATGAATGATTGGTAAAGCCAAGAATTGCATGCACGTCTCCAGGGACATGTCCCCACCTATTGGACCATATAATTGCTCATCAATATTTCATTTTGGCCAATATCCGTCCTGTTACAATTATGCGGCTGCCTGTCTCTGTCATCCACTGGCCTCTTTTCCTGCCAAACACCTTGTCTTTAATCGTCTGAACATCTGCTCTGTGGATATCTCATGCCAGATGCCAGCCTGAGATGTTGCCGTTTCTCTTGCCCTGAGGATGGATGCATTAAATCCCAAGTCCAGGGATGGAATCAGGGTGATCTTTCAACCTCCTGAAACTGACAATGACATTTTACGCATAGATGCACTTTTCTAGGGTGAGGGTCCAGAGCTGTCATCCGACCCTCGCGAGGGTCCTCGACACCCAGGAGGCTGAGGGGCTCTGATTTTAAGCAACAACAGTCCATCTGCCTAAATATACGCCAAGCTCTCTAGTCTAGTGTTTCAGGCCCTCCTGTGGGGGCACCTCTGCTCTCCGATATCTTGTGATCGATGCCTGTGTTCTTAGTCCTCAGCTGGTTCCACTGGGATGTTCTCTTTGCATCTCCGGAAGGATCTGCCTTCTGCCACGTTCTGAAACCGTGTGAAGAACCAGCCGGCTCCGCCGAGGCTCTTGGGCCCCCCCTAGTGGCTGCTTCACGGAGGCCGTTTTCCTCCAGGCAGTGAAGAGTTCTGCGCTGAGCCACGCACGCCGCGTCGTCGTGGACCAGGGAAACTCTTCTGAGGAGAGCTGCTGGCCAGGCTCTGGCAGAATGGCTTCAAGGCGCTTGTTCACGAACATACTCTGTCAAGTATCTGTGCTGCGCGATTCATGTCCTGCCAAGGTTCCCTGCCCATTTCCCAGAGTAGCTGAGCCGAGGCCACGCAGCTGTGGAGGCAGAGACTCGGGTTCCTGATGGGCAGGTACTCCGAGGGCACCCAGGCGCGGTCCTTTCTAAGAGAAGCTTGTGGTGGTGGTGGTGGTGGTGGTGGGGGGACCCTAGAGTACTTACTGTGTATCCGTAAATGGTGTAAACGTATGTATATAGTTATACGAACTGTGGCGATTCTCTTAAGCTGTTATGCAATACAGATAAAAGGATAAAAATAGAACTGACTAAAGTTATTTGGTGAAACATCTTGTAAGCACCCTGAAAAGTTCAATGTTGACTAGTGGAGTGACCCACCCAGTGAGGTGTCTCTGTCTCAAAGACAGTAAACATGCCCGAGGCACTGAGGCCAGAGACACTGAAAGCCAGCTTGAGGGTAGTGACAGCCAGACCCCAGCAAAATGGGGGCAGGGGGCAACCAAGATGGTCTGGGGGTCTCTTCTGCATATCCCTTCTTTGCTTTGATATTCTTCCTGGAGGTTGCTAGGGCTCAGATAAGCGAGGGCTTTAGGGCTTAAAGTGACTGTCCAGGGGATTGGAACTCTAGAGGTGAAATGGTGAGGGCAGAAGGCAGGAAAGCAGAGCACCATCCCATTTGGTTCACTACAGCCTCTGGGGTAGAGGTGGTTTTTCTTCCTTATCTCAAGCTCATCATTGGGAGGGAGGCTAGAGGAAGACTCATGGCCGCAGGACCACATCTAATTGAAACCCTCCTTCTGCTGCAGTGAGGGGTTTGATTTATTGGTTTCCTGTAACACAGACCTGGAAACAATAGCAAAGACCCTATCGATCTTCAAGACTGTATCACAAGGCACTGTTAGCAAGATGTGTAAATACAGACATAAAGACAAAACAGGATACCCTCCTGGGAAGCTGCAGCAGTGCCAAGTGAATCAATAATCGAGGGCGAACTTCTCTGTGGTCTGTTGATTCTGAGAAACAGCTGGACTACCTGCAAACAGTGGCTGCCTCTGTTGAATTTCATCTGCCAGGATTTTCTCACCTCGGCCAATTGCTACCCTCCCTGCTCGCCTTCCGTGTGGAGATGACCTGTATGCAGGGTTGGTCCCTGGCCTGTAGAGCCCTGGGAAGAGCTGCCTCGAGAAGGAAGTTTCCGGATGCTAGAATGGAACAACCTAGTTTGGTTTCTGCCTCGCCCTTGTGTCCCCCCTCCCTCTCTGGGTCCCTCCAGGCTGCCTGTGACTTGCTTCTGAGCCCTTTAGAGGCGATGTCTTTCCGGTTTCCCGGTGCCCTCCCCTGCTTGTTGGCACAGAGATGCCTCAAATGGCAAGGCGCCCTCCTCTCTGCCCCTCCACACTGACTCCTTCCTGGACAAGCACTATACTCTCCGTATTCTAGCTGCTCAAGCTGTGTCTGTGCTAAGCCTTTCAGCTAAATCCACAAAAACAAGCCGGTCTCTGACCGATCAGCAAAGCCCCTGCCTCCATCATGCCCACAGCCTGCTCCCTTCTCCCTGTTCAAAGGAAACCTACTGTGTTTTCAGGCACATTCACTTATTGTCACCCAGGGGTGCTCTTTTTCTGCTTGCTTCTGAACCCTGGCTCTTGAGATTCTCCCCCATGGGGCTACCTTCCTTTCTTCTCTCTGTTCATCCATCACATTCATTCATTCATTCATTCATTCATTTAGCTAGCGGTACGCGGGCCTCTCCCTGCTGTGGCCCCTCCCGCTGCGGAGCACAGGCTCCGGACGCGCAGGCTCAGCGGCCATGGCTCACGGGCCCAGCCGCTCCGCGGCATGTGGGATCTTCCCGGACCGGGGCACGAACCCGCGTCCCCTGCATCGGCAGGCAGACTCTCAACCACTGCGCCACCAGGGAAGCCCCAGATGTTTTATTTTTATTTATTTTTTAAATTTTTTTGCACATCACTTCTTTTTATACCCTGCTCAAAATTCACTTCTTCCAGAAAGAAGGAAGATGAAAGAGGAACTGGTGGTTGGAAGGGCTATTGATCAAAGCTGTGCTTATCTAAAAACAGCAGGAAGATAATGCAGCTGGGCTTTTCAGCAATTCCTGGACTGTCTTTAGGCAGCAAATGCTCCTTGATGCTTGAAAGTGAGGGTTTTTAAGAGACGTGCAGCAAAATTATTAAAACTTTGATTTGCTCAGCCCCCTTAATAGAGGGACATTATAGCCTGAGACCAATAAAACATTGTAAAATGACTTGAAAACTGAAGCCTGAAAAGAATGCATTACATCAATCCACTGTATGACATGATTTCTTCTCCTTTCCTCTTTTGTGAATATCAGTGATAAGGAAAAATATAGTTTATTTACGGTTGTAGGTAATCTTTAGGTGATGTTTTATTGTACGATTTTTGCCCTCGTGAATAGTAGAATGATTCATGAAACTCATTCCTCTATTATGAGTGAGATATAGATATTTATAGATAAATAACTTCTCCAAGCTAAGAAGTATATAAAAGCTTGGAAGTTGTAATGATTCATATTTATCGAAAGCCACCCTTGGTCAGTTATTTTTATATGTAAATTCATTCTCATATCTTTGCAAGTTAGGTATCATTACTCATTTTGTAACCAAGCTGCACCCTGCTGTGTTCTCTGCCTCTTGTTAATAGAAAAACCTTAGCCTCCTAAGGCTTCCCTGAGTTCCAAAGAGCAAACTTAGTCAGAGAAGGGAAAAATGCAGAAACCAGGGAAAACAGTGAAGCAAGATGAGCCATAAAACAAAGAATTTTAGTTCCTCTTCAGGGGCTATAATATTCTGAGCCATATCCTTGAGCTGTTTTGCAGATACTGACATCCCCACCAGGTGGAGGAAATTAACTGCATGCTGACCTCAAGCACGTAGACCCCAGAGTGGCTGGAACCAGGAAGCTGATGATGTTGACTCTTGATTACCTCACCACCAACCAATCAGAAAAATGTCCACGATGGGCTTCCCTGGTGGTGCAGTGGTTGAGAGTCCGCCTGCTGATGCAGGGGACACGGGTTCGTGCCCCGGTCTGGGAAGATCCCACTTGCCGCGGAGCGGCTGGGCCCGTGAGCCATGGCCGCTGAGCCTGCGCGTCCGGAGCCTGTGCTCCACAACGGGAGAGGCCACAACAGTGAGAGGCCCGCATACCGCAAAAAAAAAAAAAAAAAAAAAAAAATTCCACGAGCTGAGCATGCACCTCACAACTCTCCCTCAATCTGTCTTTAAAAACCTTTCCCTGAAACCCACCAGGGAGTTCAGGTCTTTTGAGCATCAGCTGCTCGTTAAACACTGCACTTTCCTTTATCACAACCCAGTGTCAGTAGATCGACTTGACCACAGGAGGGCGAAAGAACGCAAGTTTGATTCGGTGTCAGTTTATCAGATGAGGGAGTTGGGTTCAGGGAGATTAGGTCACTCCCAGCTCCTTTATTAACAAGTGGTACTGGAATAGGTTTGTAGCAATCAGATTCTCGTAAGAGATAAGAGCTCAATGGATGTGATGCAGATGGAGATGTTGACGAGGCTATTACATAGATGGGTCTGGAGTTCAGAGAGAGAATTTGGGAATTGTCAGTGTATAAATATGCTTGGCTGTGACACTCCTCACTTTCACAGCTGAGCCGCTGCACAACTCAAGGGGGCAACAGTCCCATTTCTCCTGTGTGAAAGACAAGGGCATGATTTGGGTTGAATTGTCCCTGCAAAGACTCATATGGTGAAGTCCTAACCCCCAAGGACCTCAGAATGTGACCTGTGTTGGAGATAGGGCCTTTACAGAGGTAATCAAGTCCGAAAAAAAGGTCATTAGGAAGGGTCCTGATCCAGCATGACTGGATGTCCTTATAATAAGAAGGGAAAATGCGGACCCAGACACGCACATGGGGAGAACTCCACGTGAAGACTGGACTCATGCTGCCACAGGTCGAGGAACTACCAGAAGCTAGAAAGGGGCTGCAACAGAGCTTCCTCTCTCACCGTGAGAGGGAACATGGCCCTGCCAACACCTCGAGCTGGGACTTCCAGCCTCCAGAAGCGTAAGACAATCAATTTCTGTTGCTTAAGCCACCCAGTTTGTGGTACTTTGTCACAGTACAGACACCAAAGGAAGTATTGTGGACAACGTAACTCTGGGAAGCAACCACTACCTTACCATTCATGTAGAGGTAGACGGAGAAAGAGGAAGGGACGGGCTGGAGAGGGAGATGGAGGTGAGACAGCCCATCAGAATTGCTTCTGGTGCTAAAATGAAAGTTTGCATCCCTAAGAAGCTGACAGACTGGGTTTTCTTAGTAGCTGATAAAGAACATGTAATGTTTGAAAAAAGCCTCTGAGATGATTTCTACCTTGGTCCATGTTGGCCTCTCATGAAAAAACAGAATTTTAAAAATTCTTGATCCTGTGGTATCATTTGCAGTTTAAATATTTGTTCACTGCATCTGTCAAGCTGAAGTCTGTGCTCACATGACCACACAGATGAACCTGGCGGTCCATCTTGCCTCTCAGCTTTTATAGAACAGTTTAGAACAAGCCAGTTCTCGGAGGATTTCAGAGCTGCTACAGCAGAGGGTTGGAAAACATACCCTTTGCTGGAAGGCAGCAGAGGGTTTTGTGTCTCTCTGATTTTTTAGAACTATTGAAGCCCAAGTGGCGTCTGCAGATCTGAATGGGGCAGAAATGCCCATCTGTTCACATTTGCACCCACTGGGCCAGCAGAGCAGAGCGTACACAAAGGAAGCAAGCCAGGACCGGGCCGAGGCCAGCTCCTCCCATCTGCAAACAGTTGAACACATGCCCGACACACACACAAAACAGGATGTATATTTAGAAAAGAGAACACTTTATACTTAGAAAATAATTGTTACTTCTTTTGACATTCTTTTTAATAAGAATCTATTGAAACCCTTTGCTATTAGGAGGCTTATCAGAAGCATGGCTGGGGAGGTGCTGATACAACAAGATAATGTGAAATATTCACACGGATCCCAAACCAGACCTCTCCAGAACAGGATGCCACTGGCAAGATGTCCTCACCTCTCTGCCATCCTCATTAGTGATAAACCTGCTGTTGAAAACACCAGCCCATCTGAACGAGGTGTCATCTGCCCCTTCATGGAGCTCCGCCGGGGAGCCCTTTAGGAAACGGAGATGCTTGCATGCATAGGACGACCCTGCAGGCATCAGGCACCGAATCTCCAGCTGGACCCACCAGGCTGTCCCAGCTCCATCTGGGGTTGAGTGTCTGTTGTGTTTATAGACCGCCTAGCACCTCACACTTCCAGAGACAGACGGGAAAAACCATAGGACCTGGATGTGGTGCAAAGTGAGCTAGAACAATGGCAACGGGTGTGGGCATTTCGGAGACCCCAGAGAAGCTCCTTTGGTGTAAGAGCTCATGGCACGCTCAGCCTGTGAGTCGACTGTGCGAGGAGAACTGCCATTCATCTCAGAACAGAAGGTCAAGGTTTGGGTGGCTGGACAGATGGCCAGACAGCCCCACAAAGGCCGTCCCTGGGAGCGCTGGCTGTGACACACCCCACTGTGGCCACGCCTTCTGTCCCTGGTCCTCCAGATGTTTATAAACAGACGGAATCACATGATGATAAGCGATAAGGGCCCTTTGAAAAATGAGCTAAGCCTCTGTAAAAGGAGGCAGGGGCAGCTCCAACCAAGCCACCCTGTGGGCTGCCTGCAAAATGCCAAATCTGGGAGAATATCCTTTCCTTTCCACTGTCTCTCCAAGTCCAAATTCAAAGCCAGCTCGGTGTGGGTGGGGGGAGGAGGGTTACAGGTTGACTTTGACTTTTCCCTTTGTACCTCTCCATAATGTTTTGGAACACTTGTGTTGATATTTTTATAATTACAAATTATTACCAAAGAGAGGGTCTTTGGTCCCACCCACACTGATGTATATACACTAATTTCAACCCAAATGTGCCCTGTGCTTTGTTCTTATGGAACTTCCTAGAGCTCCACTGCCAAATACATCGGCAGGATCTCTGCGGGGAAAGCAGGCTACAGGCTGCCTCATAGAAACAATGAGCATTTTGTCATCTGTAGCTGGGGGAGTCATTTCAGAAGACAAGCTGGAGATGACAGATTTTCTGAAAAGATGAGCTGTGAGTAGCTGAAAAGTTTTCTCCTTCAAATCTCTTTTCAACACAAAAATCACATCTACCTCCTCTTTTTTATCTAAACCCCACGCCCGTGGAGAGCAGTATTCTCAAGCGGAAGCAGCCAGGAGTCTCCTGTGGAAGCCTGCTTGCTGCCTGGGAGGGACTGCACACGGTGACCACCCCATACTGTGGGCGCTGCTGCCCTGTTTCTCTCTGTCTCCAAGTTGCTCCCTCCCAGAACTGAAGCAGCTGGATGCCTCCTCCAGCCGTCTGCTGTTTGAACTCTAGGCCTGGTTACTCCCCTCAACATTTCGGGCCCTTCCTCCCTGTGATCTAGACACCCCTTCTAAGTGTGGTCCCAGGCCAGTACACAGATCCCCTGGGAGCGTGGTGGAAATGCAGAGTCTCAGGCCCCACCCCAGACCCACCGAATCAGAGCCTGCATTTTCACAAGATCCCATGGGGTTCGTGTCCACTTTCACTTTGAGGAGCCCCCTCAGAGGAGGAGGCCTAATAATCCTCCCTGGTCAGGGAGTAGTTAAAGCATCTTTAAGAACAACCAGCTACCTGAAAAGGCTACATCCTGTAGGTTTCCTCCCTTGCACCCTTCTGGAAAAAAGCAAAACTATGGAGACAGTAAAACAACCGGTGGCTACCAGGAGTTGGGTCTCTGGGGAAGGAGGGAGAAGTCGGTGGAACACAGGGGATTTTTAGGGCAGCAAAACGACCGCAGGTGATGCTGCGATGGTGGATACGTGTCATTGTATGTGTGCCAAAACCCAGAGAGTGTGAGCACAAAGACTGGACTGAAATGTAAACTATGGACTTTAATGAATCATAATGTGTCAATACTGGCTCCTCAGTGATAAGAAATGTATCACACTAACGTAAGATGCTAATAATAGGGGGAAATATGGAATGGCGGTAAGGGGCCACATGGGAACCCTTTGTACTTTCCACTCATTTTTTGGTACACGTGAAACTGCTCTAAAAAATAGTCTGTTACTTAGACAATAACAACAACACACTGTTGGGGCTTGAGATGTTCTTATAGTTTGGGGTGCGTGAAAAAGTCGCTGAGCTGTCCTTACAGCATTTCCTATTGCCCAATGTGAACTGCTGTGGCCATTCTGCTCCACAGCTGGGCAGGACCCAGACTGGCAGGAAGGAGACCCCTTTGGAATGGGTGGGTGGGACCAGGACCCTGTGAGCTTGTGTGTCCCAGCCAGGATTTGTACGCATCTTCCAGAGTAATCCTACATGGGGCAGCCCTAGGTTTAGGGAGGTTGGATTTAGACAGCAAAGTAGGAAGTGAATCAGACTGGAAGTAGTGCTTATAAGAATGGGGAAAAACACAGATGCAAATATTTTGTGCTCCGGGAGACGTATTAGGAAATTACTAATCCTGGGGGAATGTGAAATAGGGCACAAATTCTAAAGAAAAGTGTCTGTGCTAATACATGCATCTGACACTTTTTGTCTAAAGATGAATTTAATTAAACAGAACATTCTAACCAGATATGTGAGTAATGATGGGAAGTGGCCTGATGTTTCAGAAGCCCCCCTCCAGCTACAATAGCATAATCGACTCTAGTGCAACAGATAGACCCAATGACGGAATTCACGTTTTCTGTTGATATAGTAGCTGGATGTCCAGAAATTCTGAGGTTAGGAATGGGGGTGGGGAAGATTGGGGCTGTGGACAGACCCTGCTCAGGACCAAGTCCGTAACGAGACAGCCACGTGCAAATACACGAACAGACACATAATGTGAGGTTGGTACAAAGGCTAACGGTATAGACAAAGATGGACTTCTCTGAGACTGACAATGGATTCAGTCTCTCCATGAGCCTGCTCACAAATCCTGCTCCAAAATCATCTCAGTGAAGACAGCAGGTGACGGCTTTGGAAGCAGCTCGGAGTACAGGCAGCTGGGAATAAGGATTGTCACGCTGCTCTCTGCAGGCTATGTGTTCCCTCCAGGGTGTTTTCAAGTTTCTACCCACAAGGCTGTGTGCTGCCAGCCGGTGACCGTTAGTTAACAGGAGATGTTAGGTTTTCTTTTCTGCTGGCGTCCCAGATGCCGTCTTCTTCACGGTTGTGCAGTTTGGCTGAATTTTGCTTTTCCCGATGCTTGGCTTCTTCTGTTTCTGGCTGTTGTTTTGAAGCGACTTCAGCCCCAGCATTTTACAATACTTGTTGCACTGGTGTAGCGCTTTAAACTGATCAATGAAGGTCATGGAACAGTTGCCTTTAAATCCTTTGTACCTGTGAGTTTGGGTGGAGGGAAACAATTTTTTTTTTTTTTAAAACAGGACCCTTCACCAATATTAAAAGAAACGTTTCAGCAGGGAAACTAATGGTGTGCAAAAATATATTTATTCCTACTTTAGGCAAGAATGGCCAAATGGTTGACATAACTATTGATAGAAAAAAACAAAACCTGTGGAATGAAGTAAAGGCAGAGACCAACTGGCATGAAGTAAAGACCAAAGATTATGATCAGACAAATGTTCTAGGGGTTGACAGTTCTGCTATGTCAGCATTTTATAGCTTTTTTTTTTTTTTTTTTTTTTTAGTCATCGTGACTAGCGTTGGACCATCTCCATAAAAATTAGATCTCTCGGTGATCTGAAAGCCATCCCATCCCATCCAGAGGTTCTGAATAAAGAAATCTAGAACTTTCGGGCTGGAGGACGTTGAGTTTAGACCCTTCCACTTATCATTGAAGGCGTTTAGGCTGAGAGGCTGTGCGGCCGGCCTAAGACAACAAAGCAAGTGGGTGTGGGAGAGCAGGGTGCAGCCCTCTGAGTCTCCCTCCTACAGAAGGGCTCTCTCCTGTGACAGTGCATCTTCTCGTCAGGAGGAGAATAATCTGGGCCTTTGTCTCTGCTAGGCTCCTGGAGGGACCCTGCTGACCTGCCTGGAGTGGTCTCAGGGGCTGTTCCTTTGGGTTGGGACATTCCATATTCAAATCGTCACTGGCTGTGTTTTCACATCTCAATCGATCATGGGAGGTAAGTGTCCTCCTGAATGGACAAGTCCCCATGCCCCCAAATCTCCAAAATCCAGCAAGAAAGCTGGTGAAGGGTTGCTGAGAGGATGGCAATGAGGAAATGCATACAAACCACCTAGATCAGTGCATGACGTCCAGTGGATGACATTCACTTAATGCTGGCCAGGCTGTATTATAGTTGTCAAGGTTATAATTGGTGCGGCTGGTAGGGGCTTCCTGTGCAAGGGATGCTGAAGCTGAGATTGAAGGATTTGGGATCTGCCTGGTAAAGAGGATACGCAGGGGTGTGGATGGCATGTGAGACCATCGACATAATTTTCAGGGCCCAGTGCGAAATGAAAACATGGGTTCCTTGGGCAATGATTATTAAGACTTTCAAGATGACAACAGCAGAACATGCATTAAACGAAGCCCAGGCCCATCTGAGTGTGGGGCCTTATGTGGCCACACAGGTTGCCTGCCTAGGAAACTGGTCCTGCTGGGTGTGAGCGAGTTCTGCTGCATTTGATTAATAGGGCCAAACGCTAATTGGCAAAAGGAAGTCTGCAATGCTGGCCCTGCGCTGAACCTGTAGCTGATATGATTCAAGAAATTGGGCCTCCTTCATGTGCTGGTAGAAACCATAAAGGCCAACAGACCTGAACTGAATGAACTGGGACTTGTGCGCTTTTCCCTAGGAAACCCAGGCTGGGTTTTAGGCTGTTAAGGGCCTGAAAGATTTCTTTCATCTCTGAAGCCAAAGCATCAGTGAGCAGCTCCAACCTGACGTGTTTGTTACAAATCCAGCCTGGCCCTTCCTCCTCCTTGAAGGGAAACGGCTCTTCCCCCCTCCCTAGGAGCCCACAGTACATTTTCTTGTGAAAGGTGACTCCATTTTCAAAAGCCAAACTCCCTCGTTGAAGAAAAAGTCAGCCCAAGACAGGTGTTGACTCTAGCAGGGTAGAAAGAAATGCCACTGCCAACCACGTCATCTTTACATTTCTGTCTTCTCCTGTTGGAGGTCATGAGAATGGCTGAAATAGCCTGCCTGCATTTCCTTGGTGCCTGAGCACGCCCCGGAGGGATGAGAGGACACCTGGACCTGTGATTGTCAGATGGAATGGAAAGCCTAATCCCATCCTCCTGCCAGGGAGGCCCCACTGGTCTCACACCGATTCCTGAACTTCTCAAACTAGGATGATCAAAGGCAGCCTCCCTATGGAAGCACATTGGAAACAAGTCACGGTCATCTGTCTGAAGCTGCCTTGAGGCTTGTAAACGTTCAGACAACACCTAGTCTCAGCAGAGAAGAATCACTAATTCGCACTGCAACCTCCCAGAAAATTTGCTAATTGCTTCTTAAGCCCAGCCTGGCGGCCAAGTGTATAACGCTGCGTAACAAATGGTCCCTTACATAATGGTTCCCACCTTCTGAAATGGGAATGGCTGAGTTTGGGACAAAGGAGCAGGACTTCTGGGCGGCCCAGCTGGGTGGAGCCCAGATCTCTTCCTAGGAATCTTGCACCTTCTTTAGACTCCTTCAGGAAAGCCAGAGTTGGCAGCAGAGACTGGGGCCGATTTTACTACAGAAGGCCACACACAGACGGGGAAAGGCCCTAGAGTGAAGGCAGCTTTGCTCAGTCAAGGAGCCCCTGACTCAGCCTCTGGCTTCCTTCAAGCCCCAGCTCAAGTGCATTTCTGTGGAGCCTCCCCCCTCTCACACCATGAGAAGAAATCTCTCCCACATCTTCCCTGTATCCTTGTGAGAACTACATCCACTTCTCAGAATTCAGGGTATGCCTTCCCGTGCACAGACTGATCTCCCCCAGGACACTACTTTATGTCCAGAATACCTATCTGGGGAGGCTTTTCAATAAAGGTCAAGGGAAGAAATGAATGTATGCCAGCCCCATCCTCAGAGCTGCCTCATCTCGGCCCAGGGCATCTCCAGATCACACTGCTGAACTTCCTTTTCTCTCTCCATCTAATTTTGGACTCTCAGATGGGCCTCCCAGGCAATATGGAACATCCCTCCCCAGCTATCTCAGGTGGTGTAGACTATTTTTGCTACCTAGCATCTGCAGAATTAAAAATCTTTATCCTTTCTCAACTTGGTCTCTGTCTCAGCCAGTGCTGTTGGGCTTCTATTTGACCTCTTAGTCTCTCAAACTCACAGCCATTGCTGCTGCCTGGGAAGAAAATAGGGCAACATTGTTTGTGTTCCTAGCTCAGTTAACCCACAGTATTTCCAAAGGACACAAGTTCAATTACACCAAGTGCTCATACACCCAAGAAATGAAAAATCCAGGTTCTCCCACTCGTGGTCCACCTTGCATGCCACGTGTGCCATCTGCCACCCTCAGGATTGGAGGGGACCACAAATTTGAAGCAGCATGACACCTCTCCAGCAAGGTCCCCGTTGCAGACACTCGCCATTGTTGTTCTTGTTGGATGAATGTATTGGGTCGAATAGTGTCTCCCCCAAAAGTCATGTCCTTCCCAGAACCTCAGAATGTGGCCTTATTTGGAAATAGTGTCATTGCAGATGTCATACTGGAGTAGAGAGGGCCCTTAATCCAATAAGGGCATCTTACTGGCGTCTGTGTAAGAAGGGGAGAGGATATAGACACACAGGGAGAATAGCAGAGGCAGAGAGGGAAGCCGTAATCTATAAGTCAAGGAACGCTGAGGATGGCAACGACCTCTGGAACATAGGATGGAGGAGGGGACACATTCTCCCTCAGAGCCTCCAGGAGAAACCAATCCTGCTGCCTGACTCTGGACTTTCAGCCTCCAGAACTGGGGAAGGACACATTTCTATTGTTTTAAGCTACCCGGTTTTGTGATAATTCATTTTGGAAGCCCAAGGAATCTAATACAATGGGAAAAAATAACCTTGTATTTGAGAACTTTCTCACACATTTCCATTTTTAGAAACCTTAGTTCTATTGAATTTTATTAACTGAATCTTTGTATCCTTATCCTCAAATTAGTATAATTTTCTAGCCCATCGCTTTAAATTATCCATCTTCTCTCACACTCTCCAAGCATGGAGTAATAAATTTATTCTACTGAATATCATCCAGCAGAGTATTTTCATAAATATCTTGCCTCTTGGATGGGAGTGGGGCATACACATCACCCAGGGGCCTTGCTAAAGTGCTGGCTTGGATCGAGTAGGTCTGGGGTGGGGTCTGAGATGCTGCATTTCTAACAAGCTCTGAACCCGTGCTGATGCAGGGGCCTCCCCTTGGAGTAGCAAGGAGATAGACTAAAGTGTGAATGACCTCACATCATCCTTCTTTGACTTCAGAAACCGCTTTAAATAGGAAAATGGATCTCTTTCCTTCTTGACACTTGTGTCATACAACTTTGTAAAGTCACACTGCCACAATCCACTTCAGGAGGAGCTAGGAGGCTATTTTTACATCCTGCCTTCGCTCCACACAGATTTATTCAGCTTTTCAGCATTTAGTATTATGTTGGCTGCAGGCTTGTCATAAATGGCTTTTGTGTGTGTGTATGCGTGTGTGGTAGGCAGGCCTCTCACTGTTGTGGCCTCTCCCGTTGCGGAGCACAGGCTCCGGACGTGCAGGCCCAGTGGCCGTGGCTCACGGGCCCAGCCGCTCTGCAGCATGTGGGATCTTCCCGGACCGGGGCACGAACCCGTGTCCCCTGCGTCGGCAGGCGGACTCTCAACCACTGCGCCACCAGGGAAGCCCCATAAATGGCTTTTATAATGGTGCGATATGTTCCCTCTATACCCACTTTTTTCTGCATCTATGGAGATGATCATGTGGATTTTGTCTTTTATTGATGTGGTGTATCACACTGATTGATTTGCATATGTTGAACCATCCTTGTGACCCTGGAATGAATCCAACTTGATCATGGTATATGGTCCTTTTTATGTGTTGTTGGATTCTGTTGGCTAATATTTTGTTGAGGATTACACAGATTTATTCAATATGTGTTGGAAACCATGCTAGGCTGACTTCTTTCTTCAAAGCGGGTCCTGTTTCCTCTCTTGCTGATAATGGATGGCACAGCCTTTCGGACTCATACGAAAACCACCACTTGACAGCAATGGTCGGCTTCTCCCTCAGCTTAGCACAGCTTCTCTGTGCAATTTACTGCCTCCAAACACGCCCAGAGAGGGGAGGGGGTGGAGCAAAGCTGCAGAAACTCCCACCTCTGGCTGCGTGGAAGAAATCAAGGTTCTTGTCTGGCTTAATAAAGGACTCGTTTAAAGAAAACTCGGTGACACAAGAGAAACCTGTAGAGCATTCCCACACATTGCTAACCCTTTTAGAAGCAGGCCAGAAACTATTTATAACAGAGGTTTTAGTCTGAGATGCCTTCTAAAGACAATTGTAATTTACGAGGAACGGCTAGAAGGACTTGGAGTTCAGGTTGAGGATGGCGGGGAGGAATTGAAATAAACCCCCTAGTTTGGGGACGGGGGGGAGGGGGCGTGTGCCTTGCCTGTGTGCCAAATAAAGCCAGGGCTGAATTTATTAACAGGTAGACTCGACTGTCACCTATGTGGAAAAGAAAGGGCGCTAAGGGAGCTGCCCGCTCTGGAACCATCTAGTAATTCCTGCCATTCCATCAATATCTCCATTTCTGCATGTTTGTTCATTCATGTCTTCATTCACTGGGCACCAGCCGTATGGCAGACATTGTAGGGGGATTAAAAAGGATTAATAACGTACGCGGCTCTTTTCCAGAAAGCTGGCATCTTGCAGGGGAAACAGACACATAAACAAATAATTATATTATGCTGTGATAAAGGGCTCCAGTAACCAAGGGATGTGATTTTTTTCCCCACTGCCTGGTGGGTTCTAAGGATGTTTCACGGAGGAATGATGGCTCTGGGATTACCTGGCAGGGGTAACAGCGTGGACGAAGGTTCAGAGGATGTTCTGAGCGAGAGCGGGCGTCCTCAGGAGGGATGAGGCTGGAGGCCGTTTGTTGAAGGCTCATAAGCCATGCTGTCATTTTTCTTGCGGGTACTCAGTGTTTCCCAAACTACGTTCCAAGGAACAAGAGCCCCATAAGATGCTTTGAAAACAATAATAATTCTGTGTTGTATATACTGTGAAAAATGCTATATAATCGCTCTCCTTTTGCCCCCTTGGGGTTCAAAATACACATCGGCTCTTGAAAGACCCTGTGAAGTCTCACACGGAGGAAACCTCCTACGCTTATTCAAGCCAGGTCTCCCCAGATTATGTGACAACAGCCATCTTGTTTTCAAACGACCACTTTGCAAACTGCTACCGTAAGAGTCACTGGGCCTTCTGTGGGGGACAATGTACCGTAACCAAACCCGTTGCCCAGAGAAGTTGTATTCTGCTCCCGTCGCCAAGCTGACCTTGGAGGTCCCCTATAGACAGGGGACCTCAGGCCCCAAACACCATGGGAACCCCCGTCCAGCCAACACCACCTACCCCAGCCTATCGCCAGAGCCTCCTGGTGGTCGTCCTTGCTTCTCGCCTTGTCCGGGGCGCATGCCGTGGCCACCCCGGGTGCAAGTCAGATCATGGGCACACAACGGCTCAGAAGGCTCCGCCTCCCTTAGGACAAAGCCTGGCTCCTTCGCATGGCTGCCAGCCTCTCTGACCTTCTCGAGGCCGCCACAGCCCCTGCCCTCGGGCCTCCATTAAGCAAGAGCCACAGTGCCTCCATGGAAACAAGCCCTGGCACTTTCTTCCCTGACATCCACCCAGGCTGGGAGAAAGCCGGAGGGCAGCCGCACACCCACAGGCTGGTTCTCTGCTTCTGCTAGCAAGGCCATTCCAGCAGCCCTGCACGTTTGCCAGCTTTCTGCTCTGACGCCTTCTGAAGGCGCCCCACATCCAGGGGGGGGCCTCTGTGACATAAGCCCTAGGACGAGGGAGCAGAGAGGGGCCCCCGGGGAGAAGAGGGGACCCCAGATGTCTACTATGGGTCCATTCTTGAGGCCATGAGGCCCGTCCCCGTGGCTGTGCAGGAAGCATGCGGTCCTTGCCTTAATATCTGAAATGGAATCTGAAGTAGGGATCCAAGAGAGCCAACGAGGGGATACGGGGCACAAGACAGCCATGAAACAGGCAGCCTGAGATTGAGCTGCTGTCCCAGGACACAGAGCTCTGACCCCCAAAGCCCCACCCTCATTCCACCTGCATACGGGGAGCCCCTTCAGGGCCTCAGGGCCCAGAAGGTAAGGCCAGAGCATCAGCTTCGTCAGAAGAGCACCTGCTCCGACGTGCAGGGCGCGGGGAGGGTGGCGCGGAGGCCACCCTGGACCAGCCCTGAAACCCTCAGGCGGGGGCCTCTCCTCTGGAACAGACTCCACTCAGCCCCGCAGCCCGTACCTCTATGGGCTCCTCTCCGGCCTTTCTAGACACACACACAACCCCCCCCCCCCCATGCCTTTTTCTAGTGGCGTCTCCCTCTCAGTCCCTGCAGCCTGGAGCGCCACCACTGCACTTTGGGTAGACCCCCCTGAAGGCACTGTAGCTTTTTTCCAGACAATTCTGGCCTTCCCGCAGCCCTACCCTCTCAGGCGCTCTGTGACCCCTGACTCTTGGCTGTCACTCCCTCATCCTTCATTTCCCTCCTGCTGTCTACCAGCCTGTCCTGCAGGGGGCGGTCTCGAGCCCATCAATCTTTCGAGCTCTTCTTTCAGTTCAAACTTGTCTCTGAATCTGGAAGACAAATGACTAGGGGCCTGGCTGTGTCCCTCTGGTTCTGGGCATGGACCGGGCAGGGGGGTAAATAGTGAGTAGTGTTGAGGAAGTGGGAGGAAGCCCATGGATCCAACTCCAGTCACTTCAACAGAACGGTCTTTTGTGAGACTTTGGACAGGAGGCCAAGAGACTGCCGTGCTATTCCCGCTCTGTGGACAGGCTGGGTCCTGGCTGACTCTTGGGCCCAGGAGACTCTGAACACACACTAGGAGCATTGCCAGTAGTGCCAGCCACGCCAAAATTGTGAAGAGAATAAGTGTTCCCATCATGGGCCTCCACACCTCCTTGATGGGAAAGACTGGCCAAATAAACCAGCCACTGACCAAGGAGCTCCACTACATAATGGCTTGATTGGATTTACATGAGATGCAGGCTGCCTTCCAGGGTAGGTGACAGCAGTGGCAGAATGGGAACGCAGATATCTGGGGTGTGAAAGTGCCTTTATTAGGTCCCTTAGACCTGTGAGACTGCTCCCCTAAAGCCTGGTGTTGGTGAGTCACCTAGAACATCCGGGATCTACAGCGACACGGGCCTGCTGCGCAAAGCACTTAAAGGATGTCAGGAAATCCTGTTCCAAATCCCTTTGTTTCCTCCCCTCCTGGAAGATTCATGTGTTGCATTAAATAGTCACCGAGAGTCACCACACACACACACACACCACACACCCCTGTGTGCACACAGGCACACCCCCGAGCCTATTCTCAGGGTGTGTTTCTTTTTTTGCACGCGGGCCTCTCACTGTTGTGGCCTCTCCCGTTGCGGAGCACAGGCTCTGGACGTGCAGGCTCAGCGGCCATGGCTCACGGGCCCAGCCGCTCCGCGGCATGTGGGATCCTCCCAGACCGGGGCACAAACCCACGTCCCCTGCATCGGCAGGCAGACTCTCAACCACTGCGCCACCAGGGAAGCCCTCAGGGTGTGTTTCTTGAATATTAGATCCCATTTCCTTCCACCCACAAGTATGTTTCAGCCCTTCCTCTCCAGGCAGGGTGGTGTCTCGGGATTGAGCCAGGGTTAAGCATCCCAGGTGGCTGCCGCCACTCTGTCTGTTCATGGCACACAGGGCCCCATGGTGGGCTGCTCTTGGCATGGATGGCAGATCCTTTTTCTGGAACTCAGCTGACTGAATGTGGGAGGCTGTGTTAATTTTTCCTGTTTCATGGCTCATAGGACATCACGCTTGATGCCAGGAGAGCCTGCTTTCTTGAGGCAGTTGTCCTCACTGTGCATCTGCCTTGATATTTGGGCCCTATCACCTCACATTTGCCGCTCAGCAAGAACAAGCCATTCGTGATTCTCTCCAGGGTCTCCTGAATTTAGTTTCCACGTCAGGGATGCCTGACACATGCCATGTATCCTAATGCCTGACTGTTCTTTCTTCCAAAGGTAGAGCCGCGATGCTGGCTGGCAGCCTGGTGGCCACAGGGAGGGTTCCTCTGTGCTTATTCATATCGATCCTATTTTTGGTTCAATGCTTACAGACTGGGAAGAAATCTGCTCAGGGTACTTTTCTTTGTTTTTCACCAACATGAAGTGGGCTTTTGCGGGGAGAGATTACAGGAGACAGAAGCGTTGGCTCTGGTGCCCTCTGGTGGCTGAATCTCAATATCACCATCTCCCCAGAAACTCAACTGCTGGCTGGGGACAGGTGTGCGTTTGCAGGACCCACTGTGACATGTGCAGCTCTGCTCCCCAGCAAGTGTTGGTATACACTGATTTTAGTTTGATTAGGTTAAATTTCCAAGTCTTCGGGTATGGAATTAGTCATTATTTCCTTCTCTCCCGTCAGAGAACTCTAAACGCTCGAGCGATTTCAAATCAGAAATATGTTCGACAGTGCCGTTAGTATCTTGGGTCTGCCTAGAAAATGGATTATTCGATGTTGAGGCAATCCTATTTGCCACACTTTGTAACATGAAGTTTTGGTACTCAACACTGCCGAAGGATCGTCGGTATTGGGGTACAGGTGATTGGGATTCAGCATTCTTACCGCTGGCTCACAGGACAATATGCCATGCTTCAGTTTTAAGGCTCACACCACCAGGTAAAGTTGCATTAAAATGAATAAGTCGGGCTTCCCTGGTGGCGCAGCGGTTGAGAGTCCGCCTGCCGATGCAGGGGACACGGGTTTGTGCCCCGGTCCGGGAAGATCCCACATGCCGCGGAGCGGCTGGGCCCGTGAGCCACGGCCGCTGAGCCTGCGCGTCCGGAGCCTGTGCTCTGCCACGGGACAGGCCACAACAGTGAGAGGCCTGCGTCGAACCCGTGTCCCCAGCATCGGCAGGCGGACTCTCAACCACCGCGCCACCAGGGAAGCCCCCTTGGTGTTCTTTTTAATGTGATTAAAAGAACATGTGTAATGCTGCCTACATGGAGCACTGCTTCTTAGGACGGGGGCACCCAGTCCCTAGGCTCCCGGAGAGCGGGCCACTCTCCCTCTCCAGCACGGATGAAGGACGCCTGCGCAGGCTGCTTGCTAAGAATTAAGAGAAGGTGCTCAGTGCTCAACCACCAATCTCCTCTCCTGCTCTCTGGAAACCCTCTGGCATCTGCCGGGCTCCCCAGTCTTTCCTTCCCCTGCTCGAGATTGCTTCCCACCTGGACTTCTTTGCCTGTCTGTAAGCTGCCTTTGCACTTGAACCCTTTGCAAGTCTCTCCCATTTCCTGGTCTCCATTCTGCAGCTTTGACTTTCACTAGAGTTTCTTCAGTAGCACCTCGCCTCCTGTCCCTCGGGGCCCGGTACCCCAGGTAGGGCTGTGCCTATAAGCAAGGTGCTGCCTTTCCCTGCACCTGCTGCTCCTCACGTGGCAAGTAAGAAGGCGGGATGCACCCAGCCCCCAGGGGCCTCCCAAGAAATCTCCCAGACCCCGCCCCTTGTCCTCTGGTCAGACAAGCTTCCCCTTTTATCAGTTTTTCAAAAACTGTGCTTCTAAGAAACATTTCTTTGGAGAAAAAACAGAAATGTAACTTCAAATAAAAGTTTTTTTTTTTAAACACAATGGACAAGATGATCTAATACTCCTAATATCTAATCTTTCTCAGACACTTCAGAATTTCCTTCTCTCCCATCCCCTCCTTGGGAGGGAGGCAGTAAGGAACACTTAACAGACAACATTTTGCACTGGGCTCCAGCTACCAGCTCTAATGGGTGCTGGGCAGCTGTCCCAGGCCAGATAAGTCACATTAAAGCTGAGAACAAAACCAAAGGGATTGGATTTCTTTTTTAAATTAGGAGGAAAAAAAAATATGGTCTGGGTTCCTAGAAGCCGTTAAGATGCTTTTAAAAGATATCTTAAGTCATCACTCTTATGCTTGTCTTAGTTTTTGAAACTTCTTGGGCAGGTTTCTGCTTTGTTTTGGTAGACAGTTGTTCCAAATAATGGTATGGAATTTTCCCACCCTGGGGTCAGGCTGGGGGGCATGGGTTGGGGGGAAGGTATTTATGAAGCATGTACTACTGAGCTTCAGGGACTGGATGCAGATGAACTGGGGGAATCATCAAGACAACCCCACGTCCCCATTCTGTAGATCAGTGGTTTTGAGAACGTCAGGTCTCATGTCCAAAGCACTGGTAAGATAAGAACCCAGCATTCAAACCAGGTCTAGATGAGGCTTGAATTTTTAATGTTCGGCAAATATGGAGCCTGTAAAGGAAAGCTTTAACTTGGGAATTTTTTCTGGGGTCCAGGAAAACCCCTTCATAAATAGGGGTACCATATATTTTCTCAGTGGGGAAACTTATCCAGGACAAATGAGTAACCAGACAGGATGCTAGGATGGCAGGCATGAAATAGTACTGTCCTGGGCAAATCAGGCTGTACTGTGACCCTTTTCATCACATGGGCCAAATTCCTATGACACCAAGAAGAAAGGCTACCACTAGAAGAATCGGAAGTAAGTGGCAGGACCAAGAACTGAACCCAAGTCTTCTAAAAGCCCTGTTCTCCTCACTACCTCATACTCCCCTCCTGATGTGCTCTCTACACAAGCCCAAGGCCATGACCCAATTCCCTGACACATATGACCGGGCTCCAGTCAGCAAGGGGGATGGAGCGTGGAGATAGGAAAATACAATTTTGTGTTGGAACTGAGCAGATTTTGAGAAGGAAAATATGCCAACTGCATCTTAGCTCTAAAACCACATTAGAAGCTTTTGCGTACTTGGTGAGGACTTCATGACTCAGACTTATTGATCTGGAGGTTAAAAGAGAGTGTGGTCCCCTTTCCACTTTTTTCAAATCCCTCTACTTTTCTCCATCCTCCATAAACTAATTGAAAACTAGTGTCCTTGTTAAAGCACTGCTGATGCCGATGGTCTGAAATGACCAGAAAGCTCAAGTAAATAAGTTGTTCCCAGCTGTAGGAGAGTGAGCCATATTAATCATGCTATTTTATTGTCCGTGTTTCTGACACTTTGACATCTGGGGCTTTGCTGGCCCTGGAGAGACTCCCCTTCCCAGGGTTAGCCAATTCCTAGAGATAGTAAATGACTGGCCTTCTAGAATGCCTTTCATATGCCAACTAACCAATCTGCAGCCTACTCCCACCATCTCCTCTATTGGGGTCTCACACTCTGGGCCACTATCCATCTGCCCTAATCACCCCAGGGCAGGTACCAGATGACCCCAGACAGCCGGACACCCCAGAGCCTGCTGGGACTTTTCAAACTAGTTAACTCCAAGCTTGCTTACCCAGCCCCACCTATTCCTTCCCTCAAAAACCACAGTGAAAGCTCTCGTCCATGTTTTCCCCTCACTCCTTCTGCCTCCTGACTGACCCTGGCGCTTCCCCATGTGGCCCCCCCATGGCCTGGCAAGCCCCCTCCTCTTGGGAACTGTGAATAACTCTTTTCAGTGGCAATTGTCTCCTGATCTGTCAGCTTCATCATATCTGAACCATAAGAAAGCCTACTTTCATTGAAGTATAGTTGATGTACAACATTATATGTTACAGGTGTACAAAGTGATTCACACTTTTTAAAGACTATACTCCATTTATAGTTACTATAAAATATTGGCTATATTCCCCCTGTTGTACAATATATCCTTGTAGCGTAGCTTATTTTATACCTAATAGATTGTACCTCTTAATCCCCTACCCCTATCTTGCCCCTCCCCCCTTCTCTACCCCCACTGGTAACCACTAGTTTGTTCTCTAATCTGTGAGTCTGCTTCTTTCTTGTTATATTCACTAGTTTGTTGTATTTTTTGGATTCCACATATAAGTGATACACAATGTCTTTCTGACTTATTTCACTCAGCATAATGCCAAGTCCATCCATGTTGCTGCAAATGGCAAAATTTCAATCTTCTTTTTATGGCTGAGTAGTATTCCATTGTGTGTGTGTGTGTGTGTATGTATATATATATATATATATATATATATATATATATATATATATATATATATATATACACGACATCTTCTTTATCCATTCATCTTTTGATGAACACTTAGGTTGCTTCCATATCTTGGCAACTGTAAATAATGCTCCTATGAACTTTGGGGTGCATGTATCTTTTTGACTTAGCAGTTTTAATTTTTTTGGATATATACCCAGCAGTGGAATTTCTGGGACATATGGTAGTTCTATTTTTAGTCTGAGAAAACTCCGTACTAAAACCTCCATTTTAAAACACACGCCATCCCTTCAAAAAGTCACTTGCTTGCCCCCCCACCCCATTTCTTCCTCCTTACAAATGGTCCTAGTACATGGGAAGAGCAGCAGTGGGAGAAAGCATGGTAGCTCCAACCTGGAGCTTTATTTTCACGAAGAACCTCAAATAGCCTGCTCTCTCCTCAGTAATGGTCAAGCAAAGCAGTGAGAAGAGACAGTTTGTTCAAGAGATACCCCAGAAAAATGTTATTTTAGTGCTGTCCGGGCACACCCCACAGTGAACAAAGCAACTCCCTATGCTAAATTAGGAAATCAATACCACTGACAACAACCATAGTCACTAATCACAGCCCTTCCATAGCCATTTGCCCGTGTAATCAATCATCAACATGGGAGTCTGGGAGCCGCCTAGAATACTTTTTAGTGAAAAGTATGGGGAAAATACATTAGAAACATGCAAATTGAGTTCACTCAATTGCAAAAATAGAATTTTTTAAAGAAGTTTCTAATAGTGAAGATATTAAATGTAGAAAAACAGAATATTCCTAGTTAAAAGGAGTCCCAGTAATGCTGGCATTTTTCCCCCCCAGCCATGGGCCACCTGTTAGTAATCAATCTTGAAATGTGCTCAGAGTTCTTATTTGTTTCAAAGTTAGGAAACAAATGTGTTTCCCTGGGAGAACAAAGTCCAGAAATATTTTAGGTAAGTGAGAGAAGTGAACTGAATTCATCCCAAGAACATCTGTCTTTCGCAGTTAGGACAAGAAATCTCCTCTGCCCACATCAGCCTAACAGCGTCTGCCCGGTAGGTGTTTGGAAACCCAGAGGTGAGTGATATACACTTACTTATTTTCTTCTACTCACCCTTTAGCCAATGTTGCTATGCCAACGTCAGTCAACTTCATTCCTACACCTATGGGAAGAGAGAGCAAAGACGGGATTTGTGTTACACGGGTCTCCTCAGAAAAGAGGGAGCATCTGTTCACAGGGAGGGGTAGCATCAGCCCCGTCCTCATTTCCCTTCCTGCATAAACACATACTTTCCTCCCTGTTTGCATCAGCAGAAGCTGACAGCCTTTCAGACTCGCATCCTGCTTTACGGGACCGTAATGGGCAAGGCAGGCTTCTGAGGCAGCCAGTCAGGGGAGCAAGGGGCGGGGCCTGCTGCCTCACAACACAAGCCCTTTACGGCTCCGGAAACGAAAATGCTGTCCTCTGCCTGCCTGGTCCACTGCCTCTGCTGCAGGAGGGAGGCCTGTCACTGGTCCCAGGAGTTCTCTCCCCAGAAACGCTCGGATTTGGGCTTAGGCCTGTTCCGTGTTCTTCATCAGAAGCGGAAGCCCTTGTACAACAGTGAGAGAGTTCAAGGTGGCCTTTGTTCAGTTCAAGGCCAGACTCCAGACACGCAATTGCCCATCTCCAGAAAGATGGCATTCCGATTCAGGGTTGAAGGTTTTCTGGGTCGGCTTTCGACCCAGGGTAGCACTACTGAGTCACGTGTAGACTTTTAACCATTGGCCTGGAGATGTCACACGCGGTCTAACCTTTGGATGCTTATCCCAACCTCTCTCCATTAAGCCATTGGAAGTTGCGGGACGGGGGGTGGGATACCCAATCAACAAAACAGCTGCCTGAGCTTCCCACGCTGGTCCCTAAAAAAGCCATAGGCATCCCTGGTAGAATCCCAAGCACTCAGGAGTCTTTTTGCTTCTCCCCTCCTAGCAGGAGCAGATGGGAGAGTGGCTAAGGAACCAGGGATTCAAAGAGAATGAAAGTCCTACTGTCTTGCAAGGCGGGGAAGGGGAAGCTTGCTGTCACCTTCTGCAATCGAAAAGCGCCGTCCTCTCTCACCCAGGTCTGGAAGACGGCAATCCTCTCTGATGCCCAGAGCGTGGACAGCCTCCGGCCTTTCCAGAGTCTCCTCGCCAGACGAGCTACCATTTCCGTTCCTGCCTCTCTAGGGTCGTGGCTGTAGGCACTGGCTCCCGACTCCGTGGACCGCTGCCTTAATCTCACCCGCGCCATCTAGTGACCGGCCTTTTACGGTAGGGCATGGGGTCCACGGTGCTATGCCACCTGAGCCTCGCCTCCTCTTCTCTGGCCCCCGACTCTTGTCCCACCTGGGCCAGGCTGTGGTCACTGTGTTCCTCAAGGCCAGCCGGCGACTTGCTCACTGAAGGGTCTGGCGGCTCAGAAGCCAGTGTGGGCTGTGGACGAAGGAACCAGCATCCCTGGCAAAAGCCAACCCTGGGGCTCAGGCCTGATGGCAACCTAGTTCCATGGGTCTGCCTCATATGAGCACTGTTTTCGGAGGCTCAGAAAAGGACAGCTAGGGACTTCCCTGATGGCGCAGTGGTTAAGAATCCGCCTGCCAACGCAGGGGACATGGGTTCGAGCCCTGATCCGGGAAGATCCCACGTGCCGCAGAGCAACTAAGCCCCTGCGCCACAACTACTGAGGCTGTGAGCCACAACTACTGAGCCTGCGCACCTAGAGCCCGTGCTCCGCAACTAGAGAAGCCGCCACAATGAGAAGCCCGTGCTCCTCAAAGAGTAGCCCCGCTCCCCGAAACTAGAGAAAGCCCGTGTGCAGCAACGAAGATCCAATGCAGCCAAAAATAAATTAAATTAAATTAAAAAGAATTAAATTAAAAAGAAGAAAAGGACAGAAGAAAAGGGTTAATTTTCTGATTCAGCAATGTCTGCCTGGAGTGAGGCAAAAATACACGTCATGCTGCTGTTCAGACAGAAGCAAAGAGCCCTGCTATTCTGCAGGGCACCTGGGAGCTAAATTAGACAGCACTTTGGGGGAGCCAGTGAGCATTTCAAAAGCCTCTTTCACAGCTGGCAACTAATTCATCTCATTCTTTCAAAGCTGCTAACAACTAAAACACATGTAGAAATGCTTCCCGTAGTTTTTAGGATAGGAACTGGGCTTTAAAAAAAAAAAAAAAAAACCGACTCCAAAGTGCAAAAGCCCTCTTTGGACATCTTGTTTCGTGGAAAAGTTGTACTTAAAAAGTACAGCTCTAAGCCGCATAGAAGTCCAATTGTAAAGAGTCATTTGGCAAAAGGTCCTTGAGCTTGGGAACTGCTTTTCCTCAATTCTCACAATTACCAGCTGTCATTGATGTTTGGAAACGTAGAATTTGATTTTCAAAAGGAAACTTCTCTCTTGGTTTTATAGTTTGCCAGCAATTCAACAAAGGTCACTAAGGGTCTCTGTAGGATAATAGTTGAGATTATAGTGTGCAGCTATTAAACCAAGTTGGGGATAATAGTCATCTACAGGTTGTTTCTGATGGAAGGCAGGAAGAAGGCAGTATTACAGTTTGTTCTCCAGAGCTTGAGTTCTTGGGTTGTTTGGGTGACAGCTTCTTAGGAAGCCCAGTGGTCTCCCGTGTGTGCAGAACTTAGGGCCAAATCACAGGTTCACCTTTCACCCCACTGACCTGCAGGACTCGCCACAATCCCATCAACAAGCCAAGGCAACCAGGGAGAGAATAACTTAAGAATCTGAGAAAGTGAGACTTGAGCTTGGATTTGTTTGGGATTTTTCAATCCTAATTCCAGTGTCTTAGTAAAATTATAAAATGTGGGGATCGCTTAGAGAATGGATGTGTTATCTTGTGCCACAGTGATGATGACAATAGTTAGATTCTTCCCAGCAGCAGCAGAGAGTAAATCAACACCCTTAAGAAACACCATGCCCACACTTTCAACCACACACGTCATTTATGGGGAGATAGAACGTTCCACTACAGCTGTTTACTAGTGCCTGGAAGCAAAATTAACCTTGCATGAAGCTCCGGGGTGTTGCTTTTCAATAGATGAACTGTATTTAATGCAAAATTAACTGAAGGAGGAAAGATGAGGAAGTCTCAACAGTTGCACAGTCTAATTAAAACAGCTGTCTGTTTAAGACCGTATTGTCTGTGTGTGGCAGCAAAGTCTCTTCAAGAGTGAGTGGAGGGCTTCCCTTGTGGCACAGTGGTTGAGAGTCTGCCTGCCGATGCAGTGGACACGGGTTCGTGCCCCGGTCCGGGAAGATCCCACATGCCGCGGAGCGGCTGGGCCCGTGAGCCATGGCCGCTGAGCCTGCGCGTCCGGAGCCTGTGCTCCGCAAGGGGAGAGGCCACAACGGTGAGAGGCCCGCGTACCGCAAAAAAAAAAAAAAAAAAAGAGTGAGTGGATATGGCTGGCTTCAATGCAGATCAGTCTCCCCTCAAGTCTGTAACACTGCACTTCCCAGCTGACCTCAGAGGAGTCCCTCACAGGAGGCTTTGACATTAAGGGATACTTGGAAATCTTGCAAATTTGTAAATTTGAGTTTTAGTGGAAAGAGCTTGGGGTTCAGAGTCAGAAGCAGTGTTGGAGTCTTGGACCCCTCTTCTTCTTAGCTGAGAGCCGGGGATTAGATCATTATCTCCCAGCCTCTGTTTTCTCATCTGTAAAATGGGGATCATAACATCTCTTTGGCAGGGTTATTACGAAGATTAAACAAAAAATAGGGAAAAATGAGTGCAGACAAAAACTGGTGAAATCCACATAAGGTCTGTAGTCTTGTTAATTACATCGTGCCGATGTGAGTCTCCTGGTTTTGATAGTGTACTGTAGGTATGTAAGGTGTTATCATTAGGCAAAGCTGGGTGCAGGGTACATGGAGACCCCTCTGTACGTTTTTGCAATTTCTCATGCCTATGGTTATTTCAAAAGTTTTTGAAAATAGGGAACCCTTACTATGTGTCCATGCTGCGCTAAACGTCTTGCTATCTCATTTCATCCTCCCAACCACCCCACGTGGAAATTACTGAGGCACAGAGAGGTAAGTGGTTTGCCCAAGGCTAACAGCTAGAAAGTGGAGGTGCAGGAAATAGAACCCACAGGCATTCTTGCTCTTCACCACCATGCTGTATAGAGCTTGGGATTCTTATACGTGACAATGTCTGACATTAGTAGGTGCCCAGTTATAGCTCAGATTTTTTCTTAAAGCATTATTATTTGGAAAGGAAAAGGAATAGGAAAGCCCCTGTGGCAGAAGCTGTTGGGACCCTGCCCAGCACCCTCACCCTCACCCCTTCCATGCACACAGCTCTACGTCCAGGTACCACCACCAGCATCTCTTGGCCTGAGAACAAACACGCTCTGATCACAGGCACCTGCTTTGCTCAGCGTGGCTTGCCCATGTGCAGGTGGCAAAACGCAGGGGAGTTAACACCGCCATCTGGAACAGCCTGCTGCTGGTAAGTAAAGGGAGTTGGAGTATAAATACCCCTGCTCCCTCACTCCTTGGGTGTGCTAATTCTGAGAAGTGTGTTCTGCTCAGCCTCCCCCAGTTTCCCCAACAGGCATGAGCTTCAGTAACACACAGTGGTAACCGGGTATAAGGTACCCTATCGACTTTCTTTCCCTTCCCTGCCACACTCCCTCAGTCTCCTACCAGTGTTTCCTGGGATCCCCTCCCAAATATTTGCACTTGAACATTTGCGTGCAATAAAGGATTAACCTTGCCTAAATAAAGGATTCGTTTTTGCCCAACTTTTTGGAGGTAACTGCTAAGCTCTGATAAGAGTGTCCAAAGAGGCTAGAGGCAGAGGTCAGTCTCACGAGCAGGCAGTGATGGCTCCCTAATAAAATCTCTGAACATCAAGTCTCAGGGGAACTCTCCTGGTTGGCAGTGCTCCCACACCATTGAGAGGAGAAGCACTGTCCCCACGGCTTCACCAGGAGGGGACAAATGGAAATTCCCATCTGGTCTCTCCTGGACTCTTTCTCGTGTGTCTCTTCCCTTCGTTGATTTGAGTCTGCAGCTTTTCACTATAATAAACCATAACCACGAACATAATAGCTTTCCTGAGTTCCCTGAGTCCTCCCAGGAAATTAACAAACTTGAGGGTGGTCTTGGGGAAGCCCCAAACTGCAACTTGTCTCAGGGCTGTCTCTGTGGGAAACCTAATTATGACATCCCTACTTCATACAAGCATACAACAAATGTATTCCCCAAAATGTGGGTATAAACTGAAAACATGCTGTAAATTTACCAGCAGAGCTTGAAATCTAAAGCAACTGTGAAAGATCCTTTCACCTATTAAGAATGAATTCTTACATTTTAAGTTATCTTTTGGTACATCTGGATTTTCATGTGTACGTCTGAATTTGTGCCTATTGAGGATATAAAGCACCAGTTTTTGGTTACCTGTTGTAATGGGAAGGTGTTACTGGAATGAATTATTAAAATGTACTTTGTTACTCCATTGAGTTGGTCATTTCGGGCTCCTTTGGTACTTTGTTTCTGATGAGACATTAGTAACACTTTCTGCTGGTGAAG
>RJWK010008321.1:0-47817 GCA_004363435.1 Platanista minor | reverse complement strand
GAGGCCTGTGTACCGCAAAAAAAAAAAAAATAAAGGATGAGCCTTTCAACAAATGGATAATGACCGATCCTGTGTGTGAACTGTAATTGCAATGCTTAGAAGTAACCTTCTTGGTCTGAGAGAAGAAAAATGCAACAGTGATTTATGGGGGCAAAGGAGGAAAGAGGAAATGGATTTAAGAGGATGGTTATACGGATGAGTTTTGAAAAGAGAAACCAATGCCATCTACATGAGGACTAATAACACCACTGCCCATAAACAGGAAGTGGCTTTCTGGGGAGATGATTCTGCACAGAATCTGCTTTCCTCTCCTCCAGGTTAATTTGGGCTGCAGAGCCGGTGCCGGCTCATCTAACACACCGTGGGAGCCGCTCTGATGGCTGGCTTTGAACAGGCCAGATAGTGGGGTCCAGGGAGCATTTACTGCTTTTAATACTTTTAATATTTTTTTGTCCTGTCCAAAATGGCACTGAAAAATGACCCCTTTAATTTTACCTCAGATTAATACGTGTTACATAAATTGGACAGTGAACATCATCTCCAGGTTGGACATCCTTTTTAGAAGGAGCTTTCAATAACTTCCTGAAAGATGTTTAAACAGAAGCTTCAGCTGAGATTTCGGACCCCGTTTCACTGGCTAGGTCCCACCCTACAGGGTTCTAACCAGTGAACTCCTGTGACCCTGTCCCTTCCTTAGCTTCGCAGCTGGCAGGGATTCCACGGCGTGCTGCTGACCTCCACCCTCTGTCCCACAGTTTGGGTGGCCCCATTCCCCTTATTTGCTCTTGGAGGGGATGGAGACCAAGGGGCTGCTAGATAATACTTTTAAATCCATTTGATGGTGGTTAAGTTTAAGGACTGTCATTCCGTCCTTCAGGATGTCAAATGCATGGCCTGGATATTCTGTGTTCTCCATGGGATTCGGGACGTTTTCTCGGAGGTTTTCCCAGACTTACGACTGTCTTTACTTGTTGTTCGAGGGTTTATCGCTTTTAGTTTTGCACAGGAATGAAGGGTTGATGTTTGAAATCTATAGAATCTAATTTTTAAAGAGGTGTGCATTTCCCCAAGAACTCTTCCCATCCTTTTGCTATACTACTTCCAAATACATCAAATCGACTCCAAGGAACAAAATGGACCACCTTGAATTGTTTCTACCCACCAGTTTTGTTTGTTTGTTTGTTTTTTGCGGTACACGGGCCTCTCACTGCTGTGGGCTCTCCTGCTGCGGAGCACAGGCTCCGGACGCGCAGGCTCAGCGGCCATGGCTCATGGGCCCAGCCGCTCCGCGGCACGTGGGATCTTCCAGGACCGGGGCACGAACCCGTGTCCCCTGCATCGGCAGGCGGATTCTCAACTACTGCGCCACCAAGGAAGCCCTCTACCTGCCAGTTTTAAGCATAGACACAGAAGTTAAATTTTTAGGCAATTAATAATAGCTCAAGAGTATGTTTATGATGAGCATTAATACTTGTCTATTACTCTAGCTAGACCCCATGCAGCCTTCCTCTATGGATGCCATCTCAGCACAATGCCAGGCCCGGGCAGATTTCCATAAATACATGCTGGCTTGAAGAGTACCAGGGGATCACTTCCCTCAGAGGAGACAGAGGCCTGGGCAAGCCACACACCTTTTGAGTTACCCAGGGCCTTCTCACTTCCCAATGCCAGGTTGCCCTTGCTGATGGGTTTGTGTCTCCCATGCGGGGGTGAATCCCATGTAACGGGTAGTAGTCAACCTGGGTCCACTCCACCTAGACGTATGCGTGTAACATGAATGTTTCTTTTTTTTTTTAATAAATTTATTTTTATTTATTTATTTTTATCTTTGGCTGCGTTGGGTCTTCGTTGCTGTGCGTGGGCTTTCTCCAGCTGCGGCGAGCGGGGGCTACTCTTCGTTGCGGTGCGTGGGCTTCTCATTGCGGTGGCTTCTCTTGTTGCAGAGCACAGGCTCTAGGTGCGCAGGCTTCACTAGCTGTGGCACGAGGGCTCAGTAGCTGTGGCACACGGGCTTAGTTGCTCCGCAGCATGTGGGATCTTCCTGGACCGGGGCTCAAACCCGTGTCCCCTACATTGGCAGGCAGGCAGATTCTCAACCACTGCGCCACCAGGGAAGCCCATGAGTGTTTCTTTATGCTAGGTCCCACCCTAGCATTCATGAAAGGTGGGAAATGTTCTTACTGTAATATTTCAGTGATTCTATGTACTCCCCCTCAAAAACAATAAACAGCTAATAATAGAGGCCGGGCACGATGCTGAGCCTGGCACTTACTCTGAATTATCCCATTTCAACCTCACACTAGAAGCTGGGAGGTAAGTCCTAGTGCAACCCCCATTTCACAGATGAGGAAACTGAGGCTAAGAGGGCTTAATCTCCTGCACAGGAGCATTGACTAAGACCAAGTCTGTTGGACCCTGCAGCCAATGCTCCTGCCACAGCACTTGGAGGAAGGAGGTCTTTAACTCAGCACTGTGTAAAGACAATAACAGGATTGACCAAGAATGACTGAACCTCTTCTGAAATAACCGAGGATTTTACTTAACTGAAATATGTTATAACCTTTCTTAAGAGCTATAACATGGACCTCTGATATGGTCCCCAGATGTCCCCTGCTGGGGATACCCACAGTCTTACTCAGGCCAGTCTAGATTGCCACCCCCCACCAGCACGGCTGGGATCCTGCTGGTCCAGAGCCAAGCCCAACCTCTCCACACTCATGCCTGTGTGTGCGGGGACTCTCCCTCTCTTACAGGGTCTCACCTCCATCTAGCAGCTGCCTCCCACCACAGCCTGTCATGTACAGTAAGCACTGCCCGGGCCACTACCCGACTGGTTCCTTATTTATTGCTGGAGATCATAAGCTCTTTGTGTCTCCATCACCCAGGACCCTTTTGTACACCTGAAACTAACAACACTGTAAATCAACGATGCTTCAATGCTTTAAAAAGCCAAAAAAAAGAACAGAGAGGCAGACATGAAAACAGAGCAAAACAAAAACGCTGTCTCAGAGTAGGTCTGAGAGGCATGTTAGATGCTCTAGCTAGAGGCAAGCGCTGTTTCTGTCACAAGCATTTCTGGTTACTGATGGTTTTTAATCGGGGAAGTGACAGGGGATGGACGCTAGGGGCAGGAAGGAAAGGAAGGGGATGAGTGAGAAGGTGTTTGCAAAAGGAGAGATGAAGTCACTACAGGAATGAAGAGGAGAGGACAGAAGCAGGACGGACTTCCGAGCTAGAATCAACAGAACCTGGGACGTCCTGGACATCAAGTACGAAGCAGACGCAGAGGCAGAGTCAGCGATGCCCCCCACTTCCTGTACCGGTTTCCTCTGCAAACTGTGGTGTCAATAACTGAGCTTCAAATTGTGGTTGAGCCCAGCTGTCCATCTCCCTTTCTTTCTTTTATTCAAAATACTCTCTAAGTGTCAGCAGAAACGGTTGCCCTGCTGGACATGCCATCTTCCAGCCTCCCTTGCAGCTCCATGGGGCCCCGTGACTGTCCTTGGGTCAAGGGATGTGAAGAAGTGATGTGGCAACTTCAGATTCTTACGAGGGAGCTGCTTGCCCTCGACTTCCTTCCCTCAGGCTGAAACCTGGGGCCTCTTGTCTGCGGACAATTACGTGCGAGAAAAATACCCCTCTATCTTACTTATTCCATTGAATTTGGGTGCCTTTTTGTTACCGCAGCTTAGCTTGTACTTGAAATAAATTAGGACTGTAACAGGAGAAGTGGCGATTTGGCTCTGCTTTGAAGTGGGGAGCACGGGGTAGGTGGACACGAAATTAATTGCCCCTGAAGAGCTGTACTGCCGTGGTTCACCAAGAGGTGACCCTAGGAGAGACCAGGGCTGGAGCCATGGACTCGGGAGGGCACTGCTTAGGGGGTAGTTGAAGCCATAGGGGTAGATGAGATCACCAGGGAGACCACAGAGCGTGAGAAGGAAAGGGGGCTTAGGACAGCATCAGGGACAAAAAGGGATTTTAAGGAGAGAACCACTAACTTTATTTCATGCTATAAGCATTCACTGCCATGTCTGCTTTTCCAACTGGTTACAAACTCTTTGAGTTCTTGGATTATAGCTTACTGATCTCGGAACAAAACACCAAGAATACTTTTATGCAGAATAGGCATTCAAATTTATCTTAAGAACGACACTCTTAAAATGCTTTATATTTTAGGAATAGATTTGCTTTCTATTCTTGATATTCGAGGCTGTAGACTTAGGCCATCCTGAGTCAGTCTTTAAGTGCTGGGAATCAGAAGACAGATCATGAGCACGATGAGGGTGGGCCAGGTGGGAGTGTGGCAGCCTTGAGAGCACCTGCGTGCCCAGGTGAAGGGGGCATCTGCCGTTCAGCAAAAAGACAAACCGCACAAGAAAAAATGGGCGACAGACGGCTCATGGAAGATATCCAATAGCTAATTAGCACATAAAAGTGCTGAACTTCCTTAGTGATCAGGGAAATGCAAATTAAAACCACGATGAGATACTGTTCACACCTGCTCTAACAGCTAAAACAACAACAACGTAACTGACAACACCGACAACATGTTGGCAAGCATGTGGAGAAACTGGAACCCTCAAACACTCTTGGGGACGGTGCAAGAATGGAACAGCCATTTCCAGAACTGTTTGGCCGTTTCTCCTAAAGTGAAACTCACATCTGTCCTATGAGCCAGTAATTTCTTGTGTAGGAATTTAACTGAAAGAAATGAAAAACATCTCTGTCCACAAGAAGACTTGTGCGAGGATATTCATAACAGCCTTATTTATAACAGCAAAATGTGGACACAACCCAAATGTCCATTGGCGGAAGAGTGGATAATTCATGTTGGCATATGCATGCCAATGGAACACGACTCAATAAAAAGGAACAAACTACTGATATGCTCAGCGACGTGGATGAATCTCTCACGCGGGGCAAAAGCACCCAGACACCCAGACGCAAAAGACCATGTACTGTCTGATCCCATTTGTAGGAAATCCAAGACCAGGCAAAACTAATCTACGGTGACAGAAATACGGAAGTGGTTGCTTCAGAGGTAGGGAGGGGGTGGAATTGACTGGAAAGAGGTCTGGGGGAACTTTCGGGAGTGATGTAAATGTCTTACGTCTTGTCTTGTCTTGGGTGGTGATTATATGGATGTATTCATAGACAAAGATCATCAAGCTGAACACTTAAAACAAAATGAATAATCTTTTATATTTATCCACACATTTACCATTTTGACAATCTTATTTCTTTCCTATAATTCCAAGTTTCTATCATGTTTAAAAGATGTTTTCTCTGGATACTGACTTCTGCTTTTGCTTTTTTTTTTTTTTTCTTTAAGCAGTTCAAACATGTCATTCCACTGCCTTGGTCTGTTTCTGGTGAGGTTAACTGTCACTCACATCCCTGTCCTCTGTATGTGATGTGTGTCTTTAGCTGGTTGCTTTTCATTCTTCCTCTTTATCTTTGGTTTTCAGCAGTTTGACGAGGATGTCTTTGGTGTGATTTGTGTATTTGCATTTGTCCTGTTTGGGGTTCACTGCTTCTTGGGTCTGCAGGTTGCTCTTTTAAAACAAAATTTGGGATGTCTTTGCACATCATTTTTTCAAAAAGAGTTCCCCCAGTCACTCTCTCTTCTCCTTCGGACAATCCAATTACACATCTCTTACACTGCCACACGTCCCTGACACTCCCTTCATCTTCTTTTCATCTTTTTTTCTCTCTGTTCTTTAGATTGGATAGTATCTGTTGACTGTCTCCAATTCACTGACCCTTTTTCCTGTGGCCTCCAACCTGTTGTAAAGCCCAGCCAGTGAATCTTTCATTTCAGAGATTCGACTCTTGGGGTCTAACATCTCCATTTGGTTCTTCTGTAGTTTCTGTTTCTCTGTTGTGCTTCCCCACCTGGTTACTCACTACGTTCCTCTTTTTCTGGAAGTGCTTGAACATGTTTATGACAGTTTTTAAAAATTTCACATCTGCTAGTTCCAACATCTGGGTTATTTCAACACGCATGTCTATTGACTACTTTCCCCCTTGATTATGGGCCCTGCTTTTTGTAGGTCTAAGTTTTAAAAATAAGTGTTCAACATCATGGATGGTATACTGTAGGACGTGTGTATTACTCTGTCTTCCTTTAGCAGGTGTTGAGTTTTGTTGGCAGGCAGGTAAATTACTGGATGCCTTTGACTCCACCAGACTTGGTTTTATTCTTTGTTAGGGTGGGTCCACTTGAGTTTCCTAGAGAGACCCTTACTCTCGGTCATGGTCCTTACTCCTAAAGCCTGGCCTTTCTCAGGTCTTGTCTCGAGGTGCTCAGTGAGGTCTCTCCACCCTGGCTGGGCTGGAATCCAACATCTCCCAGCACCATGCAGCCTCTCTTGCCCTCACCCATGTCAGTCCTGCAGCAGCTGCCCTCTGCCTGGGCCTCCCTGGGCATGTGACGCCCATGCTTCATCTAAGATCACCCGGGAACCCCCCGTGCAAATTCCTGGGGCCTCTTCTGCATAGGTTACTGCTCTCCAGTGCTCAGCCCCATGATTTCTTTCTTCCCTTTTTTTTTTTTTTTTTTTTTAATTTTTTTGGCCGCACGGCATGCATGCAGGATCTTAGTTCCCTGACCAGGTATCGAACCGGCGCCCCCTGCACTGGAAGTACGGAATCTTAACCACTGGACCGCCAGGGATGTCCCAATGGCCTCACGATTTTTAGCTGCTTTAATCACCTGCATCTCTGGTAACTGCTTCTTCAGCTCAGCAACATGGCGGTCACTGCTGGAGCACCTCTCTGTGCTGTGGTCTGGTAAGTGACTCCAGGCAGAAAGCTGGGGCCAACAGGGGACTCAGTGTGATCCCTTTTCTTCAAGGATCACGGGCCTGTGGTGTCTATTGCTTGGAAACAGCTGCCTCATATATTTTGTGTCTTATAGCTGTGTACAGTGGGATGTTAAGTCCAGTACTAGTTACTCTATAATAGCTGGAAGCAGGGCAGGCATGGGTACTTGGTAGAAGCTCCCAGGTGATTCTAATAGGCTTCCATCTCCTCCCATGGGGATCCCTGGCTAAGAACTGAGGTCTCAGGAACAAAAGAGGTATGCAGATGGCTGCCCAAGGCTATCTCAGTGAGATACCATTATTATTATAGCACATGATTGATTCTGGTCCACTAAGTTGTCTTCTGATTACAGTTTTAGCTTTCCAGGTAGATGTGCCTATAAGGAGACATATCATTACTCATTGTAAATTAATAAATTGGGATTTTTGTTTTCTATATCAGGCTCTAGTAAACTTACTTAAAAGGCGTTTCCTTGAAAGTCAGAGCCATTCTTGGTGCACTAACAATGCCCACACTTAGGTGCCAGCCTGGTCTCTCCATCTGAAACCATCATTCTGATTAGCTAAATTCTGACCAAATTCTTCATCACTAGCTTTTCCTTTTTTTTTTCTTTTTTTCTTTTTTTAAAGAAAATAGCTGTGTTAAGGAGCCCTGAGATCAGAATCAGATTCATTATCACCAAAAGCTAGTAAGTCTTTACACGGCTCCTTGCAATGCAGAGTTGGTCTAGTTATCATCTTCACCAGAATTAACCACCTGAAGACCTGACATTCGGCTGAAAAACTGCAATTTTAATCAAAAAGAGTGATCTGAATATAACATAAGGCATATACTGCAATTTATACATTACTTTATTCAAATTAACTGCCAAATTAAGCAAATAGATGGATAGTACTCTTGAAGCTGGACCTGGTGGTATCTGTGGTTATTTGAATGAGTGAGAGTAATTTCATAATGGCATTAGACAAGAAAAACCAAACGTCTAAAAAAATCTATGACGAGGGCTTCCCTGGTGGCGCAGTGGTTGAGAGTCCGCCTGCTGATGCAGGGGACATAGGTTCGTGCCCTGGTCCGGGAAGATCCCACATGCCGTGGAGCGGCTGGGCCTGTGAGCCATGGCCGCTGAGGCTGTGCGTCCGGAGCCTGTGCTCCGCAACGGGAGAGGCCACAACAGTGAGAGGCCCGCGTACCGCAAAAAAAAAAAAAAAAAATCTATGAAGAGAGATTCATTGGATTCTAATATCCCAAACACTGCCCTGCTTTGTATGCAAGTAGTTTAAAGAGTTTCACAGATAAATTCATTTGCCCTATTCCTCTGGTTTAGGGGTCACCCCATGGAAAACCAGTCTTTACTATTTTTCCCATCTCCCAAAGGAGAAACTGACTCAATGACGTCATTAGCACTGTTGATATAGTTGCTCGAGTGCAGAAGAACCACTTCGTCAATGACTCCGCCGTTGCCTTCAAGCGCCGCTGTTTTACCCCTAAAAGCCCTTCCTGGACGCCTGACTGGGTTACAAACCATCCTCTGAACTCCCAGACCTCCAGCACCTTACTCAGTACCCTGGATTTTAATTACCTGCTTATGCATCTGCCTCTCCAGTGCCCAGGCGTCCCCTGAAGTCAGAGACCATGTCGCAGCCATCTTCCACTCCTGGCACACTAACAGGTGCATCTCCTGGGTTCAGTCAAGTTTATACAATGAAGCAATGAATGGTTCCCATTTAATGCGCTAAGCCCTGGGATGGGGCTCGAGATACAAAGAAAAATAAGAGGGATCCAAGTGCATGAGAAACTCACAAGTGGGCGGTGATTACATTTGCATAATTTGTATGTGATTGTCATTTAAAGCACTGTGCTTTGCAAGATGCTCTTCAGCAATTTTCAGGTTAAATCTCTACAGCAGGTCACGTCTTTTTCCACTTTTTCTTATCTTCCCCAAGACACCAACTGAAATCTTACAACACAAAGGCAGCATGCTATGGTCATGATGGAAGAAGAGGACCCAGCTCCATTATCCTTAAGAGTTACGTGATTTGGGGTTTGCTTTCATTCTCTATAGCCACAATTTAGTCACCTTTAAAACGGTGGCGGTATTATCTACCTTACCTGTCTCCTAGGGCTGTTGTCAGGATTAAATGAAATAATATGTGAAAGAGCTTTGTAAACCATACACCACTGTAGACACTGGATTTATTATGAAGTCACAATTTTATGGAAGCTGCTGACTCCAAGTTTCAAGAAACTGCTCGTCCGCAGGGTAGTTTACGGGCAGCCCTCGGTATCCGGACTTTTGTTATTCAGTCAATTCAGATTAAGGATTAAACCCACAGATTTAAAAATATTAACATATATCAGAAAGGATTGTCTTTATTCATAAAGGAGTAAATATTTTAGAGGATCACAAAACAGACATCTCCATATAAAATAACTAGAAGGTGCTATACCTATAGACTTCAAAGAATTTTATAAATATCAAAAAATGTGTTGCTGCCAATTGGAATAAATCATTGTCTCAAAGAAAGTAGCAGCTTTGTGGAACTGTAGCTGATGATGTATTTTCCATGGCAACCAAACCCAGTCTCTGGTACATCTAAGGGAGTTTGTGGTTTTGATATTACTGTGCATGGGTAGGCACCTGTTTGAGATTGAAACTAAAATGACTTTAAAAAATTACATTTACTGGGATAAAATCTAATCATGGCAGTTGACATCACTGGTTTGAATTTTTCCCAGCTCAGAACATCATTTTCCTATAGGAAGGGCAGGTAACTCCCAGACCTCGTCACGTTGAGCGGTCCATCTTGCAAAGAAAGCAGTATATTTGAATCTCTATTGTCACACTCAAATTTCTGACAGCAGACCAAACCTTCTAGATCAAATCTTCTAAATAACACTATTTGCACCCCACCATAGAACGCAGGACAGTGACAGTTAAATAGTAAATATGTATTTGGGTCCCCCCCCTGCCAAAGTCGTTGAGAAGATTGAGAAGATTCAACTCTGCTGATCAGAGAGAATTTTGCATTCCACAGATGTCGTGTTTTTATTTTCATTCAATTCAACATAAATTTCTAATTTTACTTTGTGGTTTTCTCTTTGACCCATGTGTTAGTTGTGTGTTGTTTAATTTCCAAGTGTTTGGAGTTTTCCAGGTATTTTTGTGCTACTCATGTATAGTCAGATTCTGCTGTAGTCCAAAACAGTTTGTATGGTTCAATTCTTTTATATTTGTTGAGGTTCGTTTTATAAGGCTCAGCATATGGTCCATGTAGGTCAATGCTCCACGTGTATTTGAGAAGGATGTACATTCTGCTTGTTGGATGCAATCTTCTATGAATGTCAATTAGGTCATACTGGTTGACACTGTTGTTTGGGTCTTTTAAATCCCAACTGATTTTCTGCCTGTTCGTTCTCTCAGTACTGAGAGAGGAGTGCTGACGTCTCCAACTGTAATAGCGGAATTGTCTATTTCTCCTTTCAGGTCCACCAGTTTTCGCGTCATGTGATTTGAAGCTCTATTTTTAGGCACACAGATATTTAGTATTGTTATGTCTTTTTGGTGAACTGACTCCTTGATCATTATGTAATGGCCATCTTCATCCTTAGTAACACTACTGGTCTGAAGTTTACTCTGTGTGATATTAACATAGACACTTGAATTTTCTTTGGATTGGTGGTAGCATAGTATATCTTTTTTCTATCCTCTTACTTTTAAATATCTGTATCTTCATATATGAAGTGGATTTCTCTTAGGCAGCCCATAGCTGCATCTTGCTTTTTTACCCAATCTGGCAAACTGTCTTTTAATTGGTGTGCTTTGAAGAGATATTTTTATAAATCAGAAAATGTACATTATTTTTGTGATCCCAAGATCAGTTATTTTTTCTGAGGTGTCCTCTTGGGTTCTGCATGTTAACTCATCTTTTTTAAAGCTGTGAGGGGAAGGCATACAACAGAATCTAATCTGAAACTTAAGGGCATTAGCATATACTGTGCCCCCAATTTTCTGCCAAACATTCTGCTAGATCCTTTGCTCTCAATCAGCTCGTGTGACAGGACTATTCCCTCCATCTTACTGCCGGAGGCAAGTGAGGCTCCACAGCACAGTTCTCCCCTTCCTCCATAGTAACAAAATCTCTGGGCAAGGTCACCAAGAAAAAAAGAGCACATTTCCCAGTCCCCTTGTGACTAGGTTTGCCCTGTGACTTAGATCTGGCCAAGGAGATATAAGTTCCTGGAAACTTTTCCCCAAGAGGAGCTGCCCCACTGTTTCTGCTTCTTTGTTCATTCCCTCCTCCATCCTACTACCTGGACTAGAGATATGATGACCACGTGGCACCCAGCGCTGACCACTGCCACCCTGGACCACGAGGAGAAGCACCACTGTCTTGGGGATGGGTGAACGCTGAGCTGTTGGAAGCCTGGGCCCCCTGTGGACTCTGTGGAACAGAACCACACCTGCTTCTGGGTGCTTACCTCCTGACTTTTATATAAGGGAGGAATAAACATCTAGCTTGATTAAGCTACCATTGTTTCGGGAGTCTGTTATTTGTTCCTGAATCCAATCCTAATGGCTATAGCTTAGGGATGAATTAACATAACACTGTTACATAATTATACTCTAATCTACGTTTGGACAGAGTCATACTAGCATCTATCATGATTTTGGGTGGGAGTCATATAGAATTGGGATACAAAACTATTTTATTTTGTTTATCTGCTTTTTCAATCTATTAAATCAAAAATTACCATAAAAGGTGGTGGGGGAGCTGGGGATGCCGTGGTAAAGTTACGCACGATGTGTAAAGTTACGCACGATGTGTAAAGTTACGTACGATGTGTGGAAGAATTCTTGACTTAAGACCTGACTCTGTCCCATCCCAGCTGTATGCTCTTATGGAAGTCACTTAACCTTTCTGAGCCTCAATTTCCTATAAAAGACACCAGCACCTACTTCACAGAGCTGTCTGAATGAATAAATAAAACATATCATGTGACAGAGCTTGGTAAGTACTAAGCGCTTTGTAAATACAAGGGATTATGATCATAAATTGGCAGACACATTTTATGCATAAACCCTGGAAGGTAAAATCATCTCACAGATACACTTACAGTGGTGTGTGTAAATATATTTAGGTTGCTAGCTATAAATGAGAGTAAGTTGAAAAGTTTATTCTATTTAGTAACTTAGGAACGTAAAAAATAACAAGTCAGTGTTTACCGTCATAAACTGAGATTTCTATCATACCTTTATGTCAAAACTCTCAGAAGTCTTTAATATGACTTTATTTCATGTTATAGAAAACATTCAGGTATTGTTTGTTTTGTTTCAATACGCTAACTTTAACCTAGATGTGGATTTAACCATTTAGCTTCCTGTACAATACCTGAGAAATGTTAACAGAAGGATTGCTTTGTTAATTACTGCTTTCTGTTTTAAAACTATATTTCACGTTAAGTGTTTTTAAAGTTTTCAGTCGAGACGAAAAAGCGAAGTCCATGTTAAGTCTGAGGCTGGCAGAAAGCTAAAAACCCACGGCCTTGGCTTAGGAAGAGCCAGAGCAGAGCAGAGGTAACAAGTTCCAGAGAGGAGGGGGTGACAGAGCCACACGTGGGAGCAGAGAGAAGCTTTGTCCATCAGCACTGAGGCCGGGGCAATGGCAGGTAAAGAAGGCCGGGAGGAGGGCAGCTGGGTGATTGAGAGCTTCAAAGATGAGAGGCAATGTCACACCACATTCAGACAGTCCCAGGTCCTTCCTTGAGCGGCCTCGAGGAAGGAATGTGGCGGGAGACGTGCAGTGCTGTTAGCGTTGGTCCAACTTGTGTCTGCACGTACATCTCACCAGGGCTCTGGTCTGCCTGTGAGAGCACTGGGGCTAAGCGAGGAGTGTGAGCCAGAGGCCCCATTTGAATCTAGCTATTTATTGCATGTTTTTCTGTGGAGTTCATCTAATTCATATTTTTTTAATTCATATTTTTTATAGGTCAGGTTTTCTAATAAGGCAGCTTTGCTGCAGAGAAGACCATAAATATCTACCTGATGGTGGTCAACAACAACCTGACACATAACGTCTCAAAAGGAAGTAATCTGCTTCCGGAAAGAACATCTTACAAATCTATTTCAGCATCTACAAATGTACAGGATGAACCTTCAAGGATCCAGTATTTGACTTCCAAATTTGGAGAATGCCACTTTATCCAAAAATCAGGACTCATATTTTAAGAACTATACTATTTGGGAAATTTTAAGATGTGATTAAAAAATCATATATTAAATATGTTTCTAGCATCTTTACTCCTCCTTCCCTAGATGTGATGCTGGATTCTGGTTTCCTGGAGATCCGAAATGCCCTTTCATCCCACAACCAATACAGCTAGAGGAAGGCTTTTCCAAGGATAGACCCCATTCAGGCCAACTCCAAAGACAAGGCAAGAGCCATCAACCCTGGAGGGTGACCTGAGCATGAGAAGCTTTCAAGAGGATGACTAGAGATCCCTGTCTTCATAGGAGATACAAATACCATAGATGACAGAAATTTCAGCCACCCCACAGGGACTCTACCCTTGGACCACAAAAGGCTCCATCCCAAACTACATCTTGGTATATGACTGGCAATTCCGTGTCCCTTCTCAGGTGTGTGTGAGAGAGAGAGAGGGAGGAAGGGAGGGAGGAAGGGAGGGAGGGAGAGGAGAGAGAGGGAGAGAGAGGGAGAGAGAGGGAGAGAGAGGGAGAGAGAGAGAGAGAAATTGATTTAATTCCCTTCTTATAAGGCAACCCTAGCTACACTGAGATTAAATCCACCATAATCTTGTGCACTGATTTACAGAATAAATATCCAGGACACTGCACATATAGATGAGTTTAAATCAAATGTGAAATCCTACTCAAATTATTGGTCCACGCTTTTGAGATTATATTCCAAGAAAATAACACAAGAGGAGAAAAGTAATTTGCAAACAGTACACTCATTGTAGCGTAATAGCAAGAAATGGTAAAACCCCAAACACTCAGAGGGGAAGAGTAGCTGATTCTAGTTTGTGACAGAGTGTTTTATAACTCTTAAGTGACAGGTGCAAAAAGTGTTTTTAATCCATGGAAGGAGGAATGGGTTTTCCTTTCCAAAGGTATGCAGGATGGGTAATGCCCCCCAAATGGTCATGGCGCCTATAGGTCCAGGGCACATTCACTGGGGACAGCAGGCATAGCTGGTCCTCAATAATTGTGCTCTTTCCCTTGCCACGTGCATCTACCCAAGTCTTAGTCACTGTACAGGCCCATCTCAGACAGCCCCTCCTGTATGGAGTCTTGGACCGTAAGCTCCTTGAGGACATGAGCTGTGTCTTATCCACCACTGACTTGTCCGTATATGGCACCAGGTCATAGCTAGTCCACATGGTGCCTTTGTGCAAATTAGAAAAAAGGGCCCCTTCCTGTGGGTGGCAGCAACCCCAGGCTGGGGTCCAGGGCTTGGTGAGCGGCTGCAATGTGGGTGCATTTCAGCCCCCACTCAGAGGGGCGCCCCCTGCAAGGTATGACTGCTTCACCGTCCATGGTGACCCTGCCTAGCCTGTGCCTGGCACATACTAGGCACCTAATAAATATTTGTTGAATGAATGAATGGACTGAGATTAAGGAGAACTAAGGTTTTCTTCTTTTTTTTTTTTTGCGGTACGTGGGCCTCTCACTGTTGTGGCCTCTCCCGTTGCGGAGCACAGGCTCCGGACGCGCAGGCTCAGCGGCCATGGCTCATGGGCCTAGCCGCTCCGCGGCATGTGGGATCCTCCCGGACCGGGGCACGAACCCGTGTCCCCTACGTCGGCAGGCGGACTCTCAACCACTGTGCCACCAGGGAAGCCCATAAGGTTTTCTTCTTGGTACTTCTTACAGAGACGTCCCAACGTTAGCCAAGATCTTTGACCATGTCTCAGTTTACCGATCTCACAAATATGGTGAATAGACTATAGTCATTAAGACCCGGATCACCTCTGAAATGCTATGAAGCTGCCTGCTACATAAAGGTAGGTGCTCAGACGCTTGTTAAATGAAGGAAGCATTCTCCATAACTGGGCAGAGCCTTGGCTAGGTACCTTGGCTAGGTGTGATAGAATAATACATTGGTCTTTGTCCCTGGAGCTCCTAAAACCCTTTGGATGTCCTGAGTGATAGGAGTGTCTTTGTATTTATGATGAGCTCCTTCTCTGAGTTTAGGCTAACAAGGTAACTTCCTGCGGAGGGGGGAGGCCCTAGAGAGCCTCAGAATGGGGCTGGTCACAGGACAGACGCCGTGATTAGAGGGATGGAATTTGCAGCCCCACTCACCAACCTCTAGGGAGAGGAGACGCTGGAGAAGGGGTTATAAAATCTCTTGATTCAGAGAGCTCCCCGGTCAGTGAACACAGCTAGCTCCCGGGGGAGGGACCTGTCCTGGGAGGGTGTGGAAGCTCTGTGCCTCCCCCTCCCCCCAAATACCTTGTCCTCTGCATCTCTTCCATTTGGCTGTTCCTGAGTTGTATCCTTTATGATGAACTGGGAAACGTAAGTAAAGTGTTTTCCTGAGTTGTACGAGTCATTCTGGCGAATTATTGACTATGCGGAGGGGTTGTGGGAACCCTTGAATTTATAGCCAGTTGGTCAGAAGTATAAGAGGCTCCTGGGACTTAGGACTGGCACCTGCAGTCTAGTGGGACTGGCCCTTCACCTGTGGGGTCTGCACTCGCTCGGAGAGTTAGTGTCAAAACTGAACTGAATCGTTGAACACCCAGCAAGTGTCCTCCACGTGGAAAAATCTCCTACACACCTGATGTCCGAAGTGGGATCAGAAAACACCACCTGGGCTTCCCTGGTGGCACAGTGGTTAAGAATCCACCTACCAATGCAAGGGACACGAGTTTGAGCCCTGGTCCGGGAAGATCCCACCGCCGCGGAGCAACTCAGCCTGTGCACCACAACTACTGAGCCTGCACTCTAGAGCCCGCGAGCCACAACTACTGAGCCCACGAGCCACAACTACTGAGGCCCACATGCCTAGAGCCCGTGCTCCGCAACAAGAGAAGCCGCCACCACCACAATGAGAAGCCCGCGCACCGCAACAAAGAGTAGCCCCCGCTCGCCGCAACTAGAGAAAGCCCATGCGCAGCAACAGAGACCCGACGCAGCCAAAAATAAATTAATAAAAATAAATTAATTAAAAAAAAAAAAGAAAACACCACTCATTTGGAGATGTCCTCAAAGTTTACTTGTAAATCAATTGCCAGGAATTTCCTACCTAAAAACTACTATGGTCAGAGATTCTCAATCAGTGTGGGATGACACATCTCAAAATCTCTGAGAGGGAGTCTAACTACACGCCTTCTAGAAGATTCTGTGGTAGCTCCCCCAGAGAAGTCACAAATGGAAATGTATTGTAAATGTGAAGCGTGTCAGCAAACACACCAGGGGGTTACTTTTTGTGTATAGTCCCCGGAAGCTCATCTAATCCAGATGGGAGCGGACTCAGAGGATGGACACCCAGCCTGACCGGCAAAGGCAAGGGAAGGAGGATGAGAAGGGAGGGGACCTCCCTCCCCTTTCACGGGAGCCAGGTCAACCCTAAGGGTGAGACCAAAGCAGGTGGAATCTGTCTTCTGCACCTTCCCTTTCGGCACCCTCCCTCACCCGTCTGGCTCCTGCTGCCCGGAGCCCCGGCCTGCGGGAACCTCCCACTCCCCGGCCTTGTCCCTGATCCAAATCAAAACCCCTGTTCCTTCAACGCAATTCAGTGATTCTCAAACTGCACCTAAGAAACACCTGGGGAGTGAAGCAATGCCTCAGCCTCACCCTCACCCTCAAAGATTTTGATTCTGTTGCCCTAGGGAAGGTCCCGGGAATCGATGTTCTAAAAAGCATTCCAGGTGATTCGAACACGCACCAGGGCTGAGAACCACCAGCAAAGCTGATTCTGGCTGGATTATAAAAGCCTTTGGTTGAATTTATTCACATCAAGGGTGCAGAAAGCTGATGGGTACTTATGAGCAGATATCGGTAGAATTTAGGGCAGCATTTTAATGGTCGTGAAGAATTTTAAGCAGCGATTTTTGAATGTGGGGCACAGGCCAGCCCTGTTCTGGGATCTGTATAAGTGCCCCTAAAGGATTCTGACTTTTTGCAGCTTCTTTTTTTCTTCTATGTCAAACTTACAATCTTTAGAAATTCCATCTCCCCCTCAGAACCGCACCCCTGGCCCCTCCCCTCCAGTGACCCCGCCCCCCAGACTCAGCTGAGAAGAGGTCCAAATAAGGCTGGGGGGTGATCATCTCTCTACGGGATCACTGGGAAGTCTGGTTTGTAAGCTCAGTACCCTTTTCCCTTCAAGGGAATACCCTGCAGGTCAAGACACTAGAATTTATGACTTTACGGTTAACAGACGATCCCGATATTCCTGTCTTTCTCTCTCACAAATGCAGCCTCTCCAGTGGTTCCGGAACTCGCTGCTAAAGTGTCCTCTGGGGCCGAATGCTGGGCTGAAGGGCCCAGGCCGTGGTGCTGCCTTCCCCTCCCCCCCATGGCTTTTTCATTTGGCAGGGGAATTCTGGTTCTATTCTTAGCACTAATGCAGAAATCAAGTAAGGCTTAAACACAAAATCCCAGCGTGATCCCCGCGTGGTTCCTGCTGCACTCAGAAGCTTCGGGAAAGCACAGAGGGAGGGGCGCTGGATTTGGTACACGCTACCTGGCTGGGTGAGGACAAACACCCCGGATCCAACGCTTGCCCAGGGGGTGCAGATGTCCCTCCGGGGAGGAGTTCACCCTACTGTGGAAGAGTTCATCCTCCGTTTTCAGATTCAAGGTGCTACACACCTAAGAGTTACAGAGTCACCCTTACAGACCGCTTCATCATCGCTCTCTTCTTTAATCAAATTTCCTTTCTATGAAGTGGAACCCGAGGGACAGAGACGCGAGCCAGCTTGCCCTACCTGGACCTCGGTCATTTGCTCGAGAGCCCAGCCATTGCGTGGAGAGACACATGCTTGTGGACCTGGGCTGTGCAGGAGCTACCCTCACAAACTCTGCCAACTTCCGTTCCTCGGGCCTCTCAGAACACCCCCCTGTGGGTTCATCCACTGGTGGGGATGCCAGGCGTGGGCGCCTCCGTCTTCCTGCTCCGATCACACATAGGTTGAGGCCAGGGAGGGGCCTGCTCTCTTTGGAGGAGAGAAGAGGCCACGGCTGCCCTGTCTCAACGGCAAAGGAGGGCGCAAAACTTATGGTGAAGAAACAGAATAAATTTTCTTAGGTAAAAAAAAATTGAAAAAAATGGGTAGGGTAAGCTGTGTTTGGAAATCACTACCCCGTCCACTGGGCATCCTGGGGGCCTGTGCTCCCCGGGGAAGCCTGGCCTCCAGACTCGACACCTACTTGCATGGCTGGCCTGGAAACAGATGTCACCCACGAAGGATGGCCGGGCCTGTTCAAGTCCCTTGCTGGTGGAGGAGGCCATACCTGCACAGGGGGGCTGCCCCCAGGACCACACTGGATGGAGGAGAAATGTTCACTGTAAAGAGAAGAGCAGGCCAAGGGGACTATGTCATGTTCACTTCACCTTTGCTGGAGTAACAGATCCCAAGAGAGGATGGGATCGAGAAACTGGAATGTGGGAAGTTCTTGGTCTGATCTTTGGCCTAGAGTGAAAGCCCATCTCTTACCACATCCCAGGGTCTGGGGATCTTCCTGTCATTGGCAAGGTCTCCTGTGGTTCAGCCGGAACTACAGCATCGTATCAGACCAAGAGAAGGAGTTTCTACATGAACCCTGTCATTTTCTAAGCCATCCAGACTCGTGTTCTAGATCACAGAGTATTTCACGGCAGGGTGTAACAGTGGCAGGAAGCATGTTACAGGGAGCACCTCAGTTACCCACAAAAGCTGAGGTGCTTCTGCTGGAGCTGTGCCTGTCCAGGGGTGGGGCGTGACATGGAGGGGTGCTTGTCACCCCACACAAGGCAGACAGAGAGATGTGCTGCCATTCGGGAGGAGCAGACTCAAGCCTGATTAGTTCCACTGTGAACTGTTAGGAAGCTGCCTATATAACAACGGAGATGTTACATAGAAATCATAGCTCCCCACAAGGCTACAAGAACCCACCACTGTGCTGGGGATGATACTTCCTTTTGTCCAGGCAGGTGTGCTCTGGTTATATTACCTGAGACATAATTGCTTTTGTTATACATTCACAGATAGCAGAAAAAGACACTCTACGTTCCTCATTGTCAATGCCCTACTTACCAACTTCATCCCTGATGTTTGCAAGTTCGATTGACAGCTCTTTTTCTTTCACAAGGGCACTTTCATTCTGAAAAAACAAAATGGATACCGAGAGTCCCCTCGTTTTAGGCTAAATAAGCACTTTCACATGTTTAATTGATGAATCATATTAAGCAAATATTTATAAGTTGAGCCCTTAAGGAGATAATTTTCTCATTATATAAGCATATAAAAAACTTACAAAGCCAAGTCTGACTCACTCATTTGTATCACATTCAAATCGCAAAGCTTGCCATATAATATTAATAATACCCATGTTGTGCTTTTTGCACTCTGTATACCTGTATTGCACTCTGCATACCTGTACGACCTACAGTAATTCCTTGCATGTCTATGTCCTACACATTAATCTACTGTTATATATTATTATATATTTTACATTGTTGTCACTATTATGAGCTTTTTGACCATGAAAATACCACATTTCTCTGAGGGACAGATGCTTATTTTACCAGCTGCCCCCTTAAACTTACCCTTTTATCCATATATGCACTGTTACCTACCTAATGAATAATGGGCAGAAAGCCTAACATGAAACATTTCTCTTTGTAATAAGACCAACAGCAAAACTTAAGTTTCCAAGGTTTTTTGTTCCATTCTCTGCATCGGTAGAAGGAAGACGAAGAAGACTCACACTCAAAGTGTTACTTACTGTAAAGAATGCCATTTGTCACTAAATGATTGCTTGGTTGTTTTCAAATCAAATACATACTATGACATAAAATAGACGAGTTGAAGACATGAGTCAGCACCAATATTTACATTTGTTGTGATTTTTATTACTGCTAAATATAACTAGGAAAGATGTGGTACATAAATTCTCTTCAAGTGACAGATGCCAAAAGTACAGGCCCTCAAGGAAAGGCTCCTTCGTTATGTAGAATGTACTCCCCAAAGCAAACATTTCCAAAGAGGGAATTTTGGCTAAAACGGGTACCAAATATCTAGCACAGATATCCTCAGGGCCTCGTGAATGCTCTTTCTTTCTTAAACTTCCTTTGACTTCGATGTCAGCACCTCTGGACAACCTGCGCCGAATGGGAACAGACAGTTGTCACGATCTTGTCTCTGTGTCTGCTGCATTTAGATCCCGGTGACACGCGTGTTACTTTGGCTTGACGGCAAGGTCTCAGGTTATCCAAAGGGCATTTGCTAAGCAATGTTAGAATTTCATGCCTAGATAAAACTCTACTTGCATAATAAGCTGAGAGCTATTTTAGTCACAGGCATTAACAATGATTAAGTCACGGTTCTCTTAAGACTACTGTAGCAACCATACACTATTTGAGGGACGGTGGACCCCCATCCCACTCATGGAGCTCCCTCCTCACCCCAGCCCATAGCATCCTTGCCTTCCCTGAATCTGAAGGCTGGAAATCACCCCTGCCTGAAAGTGTACATTCTCCTAATCACTACGTGACACTGCCTCGATGCCACGCCCATGGCACAGGGTTGTCCTGAGGGTTAAATACATTAACGTACGTGAAGCAGTTAGAACGGTGCCTGGCACTTACAAGCTCTATACAAGTGTTAGCTGTTACGACAACTCTGTTGTTTCCTTTGATTTTTGTCTGCAACTGGATGACATCCTATAGATGATAAGTGCTTTTCCACGTTGAGTGCCTCAATGTGTTTAGAGTTGGCATATGTCTTGTTCTCTGCTTTTTTTTTTTTTTTTAGAAGCACCTTCCTGGCTCTGTCTTGATTCTACTCTAAGTTCAAAGACTAGAGAACTCAGAACAGGCAAAGTGTCTAGTCAGACTGATCACAGGGATAGGTGCTTGGTCTAACAGCAGCGTAATACAGCCGGCTGACTTGTTACTACAAATTAAGAAAACTTGGTATTCTTGAGAGGGTAAATTTCAGTATTTACCCTGAAATAATCTCAAACTAGTGACAAAACTAACTTGTTTCTACTATCAACAATAACGCTGAACACTCACATCCTCAATTTCCGAAGCACAGCCAGAGAACTGAAATATTGTCCTCATCGGTCCAGAAATAGCATCACCAAGTATTCACTCTTGGGTCGCTGAGAGTTGCAAAGACTTAGACGAGGTTAGGCAGGGACCGACTAGAATGTAACAAAAAACAACAAACTGACTCTAATCTTTCACCGAAAGCCAGCGTTTCCCTCAGTGCCTGCAGAAGCCCTGGGACGAAGCCCTGGGTGGACGTTACCCGTGCAGAGGGATCCTGCGTCACAACCCATCACACCCCACTTTTCAGCCACAGAAGAATCAGGCATTTGGGGATGGAGTGGCTTGAAGGTCCAGCGAGGAGGACAGGCCTCAGCTGGAGACGGTGATGATGCTGATGAAGATCTTCAGACTTGAGTCACTTAGATGAAAAGCCACCGCTGGTATCTGTGGCCAGGCCCGCCCGCCCCTCTTTGCTTTAGGAGAAACGTTAAGTGAGAGAATGAATGAAAGAGAAGACGCAAGACAGGAAAGGGAAGAGGATGGGAAGGGAGAAGAGATGCAGGGGAAATAGGAGGGAAACCAGGGAGATGAGAGACCCTGCACCCTCTCCCTTTTGAGAAGCAGAGAGGAAGACGATCCATGAAGACCCAGGCTCCCCTCACCCCCAACCTTCTGCAGGCACAGATGATAAAACCAACTAATCTCAGAGTCATCAAATGGACAAAGACAAGCAGCAAACCTGATGGCTAAAATGTCAAGGAAAACGACCAAGCTTGGGTAAGGTCTGCTGATCACTACGTCAGTATTAACAGCAACCTTGACCAAACACCTCCTAGATGCCAAGGCACAGCGCTGGGTAAGCCCTTTTGCTCACTTAACTCCCCCAAATACTGTCAAGCAGGTCCTGGGTTTTATTTCCCATTCTGGAGGACGGAACTGGGGTTCTGTGGTCAGGTAACTGGCCAAGTAACCTGCACAACCAGCCAGGAAGTGGCCAAGCAGGAGTTTTCACCCAGGCTTCACACTCTTTATCAAACACTAACACAAGGAGATGCTCCCCTCTGTCCCGTGCTTACCTAGACCCAACACCGAAATCCAAATTGCACCCATCCTCAGCCTGGATCCGAGCACTCATTACCACGAAGCTTTCCACGTCTAACTGGAGGAGAGGCAGTGCCACCCCCTGATGACCGTTTCAATGGAAATGTAGCCTGGCTGCATTCACACCCCACCCGCCCCGTGCCCTGCCTGTGTTTGTCCTTGGTGTGGATTTGTCAGTTGCACTTCATTTCCATTCTAGCCTCTGTGTGGCGGTAACATCTGATAGGGCAGCTACTTGGCTTTTCCTCGGTCAGCTTTCTCGAGCCCTTTCCAGTGGCCTCCTGAAGGCGCTGGCACGGCTCTGCTCGCAGAGGCCACAGCCGGAGCAGTTTGGCTGCAGCACCCCTTCCTTAAGTGCTCGACTTTGAAATGATATCAGCTCTTCTAATCTGTGAATTCTCTGCATCAATTACGTTACTTTTTGTTTTCTGCAAACCAAACCAGAATGATGTGATGCTGCCCTGCAACGGAATGAGTCAACAACTGAGACTTCAGGGACACTGCTCCTTAGGCAAGAAAGGAACCTAAAGGGAATTTCCACTCTCCACTCCCTGCCTCAGAGAGTCATCTTTCCAGCCATTGTGGCTCAACAGAGCCCAGCAGCCCTCCTGCCAGGCCCTGAGGTTCTGCTGAACATCTGGAGTGAGGCTGCCCCAAAGACTCCCTTCGAAGGGCTCTCATGCACCATCCCCCTCTCTTCCCCCACCCTAAGCCAGGGCCAGAGTGATGATGCAGTGGGAGGGCTGAAATACAAGAAGGGCCTCCTCGAGGCCTCAGGGTCAGATCAGTGCTTCCCTACATGGGGAACGAGTGGAAAATTCCTCGCTGGTGCCAAGCACATGAGCCCCTGCGTTCAGTCCGATGGGCTAAAAATAGAACTGAGTATTAGGCATCCAAACTATCCTAGTGATACAGTCCAGAAATTGCCAAGTCTAAGAAGGCCATTTCTCTAAAATTACTGTTTACTCTAGGACGGGCTTAACGGACACTTGGAGAACATTCATCTCGGCCCCTCACCAGCAGCTGTGTTTCTTAGCCGCTTCTTTTACGTTGTCACACACCTCGCCTTTGCAGTTCGAGTCCTCTAGCGTCTCTGGCGTGGACCACTGCACTCACAGACGGAATCCCAGATGCGCTATCCCCACGAAACATCCGAGTCTCCCCTCCACCTCTTGCCCTACCAGGTCTGCTACAGTGAAGCCCACATTTCTTCTTAGACATGGCGCTGCAAACTCTGGAGAAACGCCGCCTTTGATCTTTCCTAGCTACAGAAGCCTGGCAAAGTGGACAACCTGCTCATCATCCCATTAACTTCAAGCAACTGGATGTGTGGTCAAGCCCCAAGCCTGCCACATTCTGTTATCCTAACATGCTTGGTCAACGGGGGTGGGGGGCAGGGCTGCCTGTTCTGGGGGCTGGTGCTGCCCATGTGATTGGTGGTGACAGGAAGTGAAAACGCCCATCTGTGTTATCATCATCCATGCGACCCTCACTTAGGCATCAGCCACCTAAGCCCCTCCCCCAATTAGAAATCGACAGGACAGCCTGGTTTTTATTAAAATTGAATAGATCTGTTTTGAATGATAATCAACACATAAAACGCTGCGTGAATCTGAGGTGCTTTCACCCCAACTGATCCAGAAACAGGAACGTATCCAACCCAACACATATTTACTTAGTGTCAACTATGTGGCAGGCAGACATGCCAGGCAGGATACTTCTGCCTTCAAGAAGCTTAAGAGTCTCCCAGAGAGTCAGTAAATAAATAAGCAATTACAAAACAATGTGATACATCTCAACCAGGCGGGGCTGGCTTGGAGATTTCCTGAGACCAGAGGATGCGTAAGCAGGGGGCCCAGGAAGGGAGCACCCCAGGCAAAGGCCAGAAGGGCCATGGACACAAGACAGCACCTGGGGCTATTTCTGGGAAGCTCTGTCACCCCCATCAGAGGGGCCCTTTTCCTTTCCCTGCCAAGTGTCTGCTTCTGGTCTCTGACTGTCCCTGAAAGAATGCTTGATCAGCTACAAGGGTACTGACGACAACTTCATAAAATTCACTGTAGTTCTGAGTGTTTTTATCAGCTCCCTCTTCCCCATCTGATATATTTTTTTAAAGACGGACATATGTATGTACATTTAAATATATATATATATGCAAGCTTAAAGACTCCCAACTAATCTTTCCTATCTTTTTAGCCTGCCCTGAAATCGGTGCAGATCAGGAAAATTCAATCATGTGAGCTGGGCCACTTTTTCCCAGGCTAAACAAAAGAACCCTAACGAGGAGTGAAAAATTAAAATATCTACAGAATTCGGGTATTTGAGGAAACATCCAGATCCTCTTTATTATGCATTTTTGAAATCCTAAGTCATATACCTACACATGAAATTACAAAGAGGTTAAGGGATTTTTTTCATTCTTCCCAGAAGCAATATTGCTTCTCACTCATGAGTTCAGCTGAGGGTTTAATTCTACAAGGCAGAACTTGTCTTAATAGGGAAACATCTTCTTTTGTATTTCAAAACGAACCAGCCACCAGGTGACATCAACAGAACGCCTAAATCTTCAGTGTCGTTTCCTTTTCACCCTTTGTGAATACTGCATTCATTTTCAATATTAGTATTATTGTGAAGATTGGCCAGATTCATAATATAGCTCTGTGGAAAATTCCTTTGGGAGGTGAACTGACCTCTTATTCATTTCAGTTATTATGGCTTTAAGGCAGCATTGATGCCATGCTTTGACTTAATCAGTAAGTATTCTTTCTTTCACATGTAATTAACACAGCCCACTGTATTTTATGTCTGCTTTTCTACTCGGAAACGAAATTTAATATAGACTGGTCAAAGGGAAAGCATCACTCACATTTAATATTCTTAAATACGTGTCAGTGTCTAGTCGCGTGGAAAATGAGCAAAGCCATATCTGGTTTCAAAAGAAACCAGACTAAATTTTAAGATGCATCATTCCAGCCTCTGCCTTTGTGCATGCTTGGGTGTTGATGACCGCAAAACATCTAGCTTACCTAAGAGGCGGTAGTTAATAGGGGGGCATCAGAACAAACCTGGATTACCTAGGAACATTTAGGAAGGACAGAGACTTGTGGGGCCCAAGGAGAAGAAATGTGAATCGAAAGAAGTAAGGCTGGAAAATTCTGGATCCCAGAGCAAGCCAAAGAAAGGAAAATTAGCCAGAACCATGATTTTTAATCCACTTATGTCTCACTGAAGAAGTCTCTTGACCTTTCTGGATTCTATCGTCTTTGAGTGACCTTCCCAAATTTATTACTGTCCCATCACCCGTGCATACCTGGGAGAAGCAGTGAGGTACCTTCGCGCAACTCACACCCCTACCAAGAATTTAGAGAAAAGGTAAGTAAGATTAGCCTCTGAGATGATAAGCAACACAGAAAAGGTTAGGGTAGAGATATGCAAAGTAACCCCTAAAGGGAAAGGACCGGACCTAAAGCAGTAAGACAAGAGTGGGTCATAGAAATGGAAGCAAAGCAAAGGGAGATTGGAAGAGGCAGTCACCAGGGCGAGTAACAATCACACAGCCTCCCAAGTGATTTCAGGCTGGAGTGGGGATGGGACATGACATCACTGGATGCCTAAATAACATTCCATCCTCTTCAAAGCTTCTTATGAGGCTGGACTTTGACTCTAAAAAGAAACCCCATGTTTATCGGGCTTGTAATCATCCATTTGCTTGTCAGGTGTATTACTCATTGTTAAAAAAACAAGTTGGCATTCTAATTGTACCTCTACTTGACTTCTCTTAGTACCTCAACGTTCCTAAGAATGACCAACTCTGGCAAGTGTCTGCACGTGCAGAGCTGCTGGCTTGAGCCTGGACCACACTGAGTCCGCTGGTGAGTGGACTCTTGGGGATCCATCTGGGTGTCCCAGGGGCCTTCCTGGGTCATACCTTTCCCTTCCAAATACCTGTAGAGAGTAAGTCTTTCTACAGACCGCCTCTCAAATCCCAAGATGGATCCCTACTTCTTCTTAACTCAAGTTAAAAAACCTGGGTCTGGCTTTCAGCCTAGAAAACATTTCCCCACACTCCCTATGTGCTTCTGTGTCCCGATGTTGACTCTCATCTTTCACCAAAGTGGGCTAAAACATCTTCACCCCTGCACTCTTTGCTTAGAATTACAGTCCTTCTCAAAACTCCACCCCGTTCCTCAACGTGCAAGTCATGATCCACTCCTTCTAAGAAACCTCGCCTTTGATTCCAGCACTGACTTCTCCTTTCACTGGATTCCAGAAACAGGTATGGTCAGTACCACATGACTTTCACTTAATGATACTGCAGTCTTGTACTAATGGTTGAATTGCCCTGTATGTGTTACTGTTGCCTGCCTCACCTGCAATTTCTCTGGAAAAGTTGGAGATACAACCAAACAAATAACTGGTAAACTCCATAGGACAGGCTGTGCTTTTTAAGAATTCTTTGCTCGTCCCCATAATAACTGGGCACAGAGCAAACGAGTAAGAAATACCGTCGATGTTTTTACAGGTGCTTTTAACGTTAAAATGCCTAGGCACGATCAGCTTTTAAAAACCATTTGTTCACTTAACAACTTTTTATGCATTTTATACTCTAGGTAAGATTCCTTACTTTCCGCCCCCCCAGTAAATTCATGTTAAAGAAGCATCTTAAGACTAACATTTCTTGGCCCATCTCCGAACTGATGACTTACCTACAACTGTCTCCCCACTCTTTTCAAAACATCTTTAGCCGCACTATGATCAAACTGTTAAAGACATTCTTTACTTCACAAAATTCAGCTTTCTATTCTGCACCTATACGGAGTTCGGAGGGAATGCTTCTTTGCTTTTCTTTTTTTATGGTTCATTAAAATGGGCTAAAGTAATCAGAAACAACTTCATCGACCATTTTATCAGGTCTCTTTCAAACCAGGTTGATGCTGGGATTATCAGAGCTGATCAGCAAACTGAAGGATTTTATTGTGGGACTTAAAGAGTAAACTGATTTCCAGAGTTTGGAATGGAATCCCGTAATAGTCCTAGTAGACCATGCCTGGCCCAATAGGTAACTATTGAATAAACAAATGATTCTGGCATACTGCCTGCTGAACGATGGGTAACTAAATAAAACAATAAATTTTTTAATTAAAAAAGGAAAGTCCTTAATCCCTAAAATGAGCACCTATGAACATACATCTATAAAACCGCCAATGGGAATACCATTCTAAAATATAGCAAAGAAGCATCAAGAAATGTGGGTGTAAACGTAATGAGAAAGTTTATAAACGCTGTGTAAGTTTTTTAAGTTTTCATCAGGAAAGAATAATTTGCCTTATGTTTGAAGTTTCAAAGCTAAAACATTTGCAAGTCACTTAAACATCACACTGCGATGAAATAACATTTAATTATCTTCCTAAAATCTCCAACTTAAAGATTGACACAGGGATAATATCTGTCAACAACTTGATTTGAAACCAAAGAGGAGGACGGATTCACTTCAAAATATATTTTCTCAAAAAAGACCTTGAATCAGCTTCTATTTCGAAAACTTTTGTACCAGAGCTTAGAAATATGAACATTATAATATCGTTGTACTTGTAGCAAATCCTTCCCTTTTATAATAATTAGTGTTACAAGGCTTCCTTCAACACCTTTTGGTGACCATTTCTCTTGAAAAAAGGGCCTAATCGCTTCCATGTTGGATTTGCGGATAACTGAGCGCAAATGTTGCATATTTCTATTTGTCAAAAGCACATAAAAGTGTACATAAATATTTTAGTTCTTAGTCATGGGAGCAAAAGCCAATCCCACTGAGTTAGTTATTTCTACTGGAAGAGGAGGACCAGGGGACTTGTAAGGTATCAGTTTAACTCTCCTAGGTGGTATGTAACCCTCCTTTAGGTCAAGGTTCATAAACACAACTGATAACTATGATGTTCCCAAGTGACCTCCTCGTAATGTGGTTTATATTAAGCCATTCACCTGGTCACATACCATACCTCAAGCCATATATAGCTGACGCCCATGAGTAGAAAGGAGGCAATTTCAACCTCTCGTTAAACTCCATTTCATGCATTTTGAGAAATCCAAACGTGTGTGATAATAAAACATACCAGAGAGACAAGAGTGATATATTTTATTTTATATCACTACTAGAAATGCCAGCACATTTCTAATACTGAAATTAAAAGCATATCTTAATCCCTCTGCAAGCTCACAGGCAAATGTCAAAAGCGAAGAAAGGCTTTGTGTTGGAATTGTCATACAATGCTTGCTCACACTCTGCTCTCCATTCCCTGGCTATGAATTTTCCTTCCAGTGAAAACGGGAGCACACCCTCAGGCTCTCCGGCTCCTTAAGTTTTCACCTCTACGTTCTTCACCCCTACGTGAGGCAAACACGTACAGAGAGAATAACTGGACCGGTGCTTGCTTCCCTGACCTTAAGAACAGACATTACAAGGATGGATGCTGTTTGTCAAAAAGAGGGGCAAACTTTCAAAGTTACCAGTTGGCCGAGGGAAAACACGTCTAGCTAATCTAAATTCCCCACTGGACCGGCTTAGATTTCGCAGGTACATTAAAATGCAGTAAGAAATATTCCAAGGATTTCTTGGCAGTTTGAATTTCAAGATGTTGGAGCAGAGCCCTCCTGTTTCAGGAGAATGCAACAGTTACATCTGATACTGCAGGAAGGCAATTATGTAAGGCACTGCAGAGTATGGGAGACCCTGGTGTTTCTGCCAACACCGCTCCCATTCGGCACCCGGGAGCCAGTCAGGGCGGCCTCCTGCTCACCCACAAGACAAGTGCACACACATGCCGGGGACAGGGACAGAGGCGCTGGCTCTGGCCTTCTCTCTGCCCTTTGGAAAGAGGAGGGGAGGGAGAGAGACAGGGAAGGGCAAAGTACCGTCTTGTCCAGGCACTGAAGGCAGTTATAAGGCTTGCAGCAGCAGTGGCCCATCTCGGCAGGCTGGCTGGCAAGGGGACCTCCTTCATTCAGTGTGCCGCCGGGTAATCCCTAAGGCGAGGTGATGGCTCCAGCGAGAGGGGCGCGCCGCCGGGAGCTGTCACCACTTCCATGTGGTCCCCTCGGCTACCTTATTTCTCCTGATAACTTCAGGAATCCGGGAGCCAGAGGAAGGAGAGGAGGAGGAGGCGCGCAGGGCGGCCGCGGTAGGTTCCCGCTGCGGGGAGAGGGAGCCAGGAAGGGAGGGGATGGAGGGAGGGTCACTTTGCCACTGGGATCCTCAGAGTGAGGCAAATCAATCGTCGCATAACAATCCAGCCTTTAGCGCGGCCACCTCCCGGAGGGGCCAGCCGACTCGCCGCTCTCAGCCCTCCCCCTCGCGCGGTTGCGCCCCGGCGCGCCGCAGACACGCCTGGAGAGGACGCAGGAAACACAAAAGGGCTGGTCTTCCAGGGATGCTTGGGCTGAGGACCACGGAGAGGACTGCGAGAGACGTGGCTCTGCTCAAATACTGGCTTTCTATTTTCCCGAGAAGCAAAGAACGCTTATGAACGTGATGCATAATACACGGCCTTTCCTCCACGTAACCCGCCTCTCAGGGCATCGTTGCCTGGGCGGAGGGGGGCGGCGCGGAGGGGACCACCCATTGCTCCTTTTCAAATTTGTGTGCCACGAACAGTTTTGCCCCATTGGAGGAAATCTCTATATTTGAAATACAATCGTGAAATCGCTTGTCTTATTTGACAGACCAAACCATTCAAGTGGCTTAAGTAATTAAAATTGGGGTGTGGGCAGCTATATCTCGTGGGCATATCAGCATAAAAGTTTGAGCGGACTGGATCTTTCTGGGCGATTTGTAATTTTTCAAAAAGTTCAAAATCAAAAAGGGACAGGGGTGGGAGCGAAGGGTTTTTTTTTAAATTTCAGAAGAGACGTGGTATTTAAAAATACGTTTGTGTAATCCTGAAAGTAAGAGATGCAAATATTTATGAAATTAACTTTATACTTCCTGATATCTCAGAGGAGAAATCCTGAAATTTACTGTCTGCGGAAGTATACCGTTACATTTTTGCCCATTAAATTTGCCTAAGACTGGAAGCAGACAAGAGTTAAAATTAGATAATTTTACTAACTCGGGATTTTTCCAAAACGATTTTAATTAAGTAGCACGGGCGACTTCGATTTGCTTGTAGAGAGGTCAAGGATATTTGGTGATTAAATAACAACAGACCAGAATGTTTGTCCTAAACTTGAAAGAATAAACTCAAATCTTTCTTTAGCACTAACAGGTAAACTGGTATAATTCTTTAGGCTGTTTCTATTAACATTTTAAATGTTCCTACACTTTGACCCAACAGATGGACTTCTACCCTACAGTAACACATATGTACGAGAGTGCATGCATAAGGATATTCAGTTTAGCATCATTTGTTAACAGCATAAAAATGGGAACACCCTCGATATCCAGCACCTTTCCAGTCTATGGAAACTTTTATGAAAAATGAAGCAAAACTATACACACATATGCATTTGTATATGTCTACAATACATCTGTTGGAAAAAATCCCACCGTTCATCCAACAGCAGCTGATCCTTGGGGAATGGAAAATAGGGGTGAGGGAGTGAATTTCCACTGTTTACCATCTTGCCAGAATGTATTACTTTTATTGTTTTCAGACAAAGTGTATCAGGGGAAGGCAGTGACCACTGCCTGGGCTCTTTGATGTCAGGAGGTACACAGGTGCCTCCCTCTCACACAGGCTTGCCCTCTCTGGCCGTGAACTCAGGCAGACCTCTCGGAAGAGAGAAGAGCTGACAGGACCTTGAGCTTCAACCTGGGCTGAGAGCTGTTGCTGGAGCTTTTGACACCTCGGGAGAAAAACTTGATATTGCAAGAAGCGATGCCTTGGTACTGTTCATAGCAGCACTGATCACAAGCCAAGACACTTGGGAAGCAACCCAAGGGTCCACTGATGGATGAATGGATAAACAAAATGTACCCATCCATACAATGCAATATTATTCTGCCTTAAAAAGGAAGGAAATCCTGTCACATGCTACAACAGATGAACCTTGAAGACTTTACACTACGTGAAATAAGCCAGTCACAAAAAGACAAATACGGTATGATCCTACTTACGTGAGGTCCGTAGAGTCGTCGAATTCCTAGAGACAGAAAGTAGAATGGTGGTTGCCAGGGGCTGTGGGAAAGGCGGGAATGGGGGAATGGGACAGAGCTTCAGTTTTGCAAGATGGAAATAGTTCTAGAGGCTGGTTACACCATAATGTGACTGCACCGAATGGTACTGAACTGTACACTTAAATGGTTGAAGTGGTAAATGTTATGTCATGTGCACTTTACGACAGATAAAAATAAAGAAGTGGTGGTGTGCATTCCCCTGGGGGTAGGCGGTCCTTGCACAGTAAGTTTCCGATCAAGTGAAGACAGAGCAAAGCCTCTCTTGTGGGTGGAGCAGGAGGACAGGGAGGCTCTAAGAAGCTGACCATCTCCCAGCGCCGTGTGCAGAAGGCTTTCTTCAGGCAGAATTGTTTTTCTGCACCTGAGGACACGGCTTCCTTCTAAATTAGGATTTAGATTGCCCCGTCCTAGAAAATGACTGCTTGTTCTTGTGTGAGGTCTCCCACTGCTGCCCACAGGAGAGAGGGTGAGAGGCGAGGCTGCCCAAAGGAAGACGGATTCAGCTTCTCTTCCTGTGCACAGAGGGCGCCAAGGGGTCCGGGACTGGCTGTGCTCAAATCGCACACTTGGTGAGATCTCAGAGCAAACAACCCAGATTTTGAGAAAAGTACCAGTGTCCTAGAGTTATGCCATCTTTATTTTCCTTGTCAGTGAAAAAACTTCAAATGTACTCAAAAACAGAGGGATAAATATGAAGGACCTTCATATACCCATTTCCAGTTTCAAGAGTTACTAAGATTGTGGCACATTTGTTACATCTATCCCTTTTTTAAACTTTTTTTTTTTCATATGTCCATCACCCAGATTCAGCAATTATCAAGATTTGAAACTTTATTTTCACTTGTCCCTTTTCTTTCTTTCTTTCTTTTTTTTTTTTTTTTTTGTTAAAGTATTTTAAAGTCAAGCCCTACATATTTTAGTATGCATTGCTGAAAATTCTGAGCATTTTTACATAATCACAGTGCCGTTAAAACCCCGAACAAAATTGACAATATATCCTTGGCATCTGACACTTAGTCTGTAACAACATTTCCCTGGCTTCTCTGAAACAAAATTATTTTACAGTTGGTTTTCTTGACCCAAACTAGGTTCACATATTACATTAGGTGTTAAGTCTCCTAGGCCTCTTTTATCAACCAGTAGGGCCCACCCTCCGCTTCCTATCTCCCTGCCGCCATTGATTTGTTCAGAAACTGGGTTGGTTGGCTTATAGAATGTCCCACGTTCTGGACTTGCCTCTTTGCTTCCTTGTAATGTCATTTCCCTTGTTCCTACAACACTGTAAATAAAATTTAGTTCTTGAGGCTGGATGAGATTCGAGGTTGAATGTACCTGGGCAATAATACCTCGGATGTGATGCTGTGGGCATGACCCTGCAAACCCATCGGGAAGCACACAATGACTGGGGGTTTCATCGTCAGTGATGCTACAGTGAATCAGATGTGATGGCTTCATCTCTTCCATTATAAAGTTCCCCATCATCAGCTCATCTAATGCTTTCGTTAATGATTATTTACCTGAATCAATTACTTCATTAGGAGTTACAACATGACGTTCTGACTCTATCATCCTTCTGCATTTCTTGGCTAGAATTTTTATATAAGAAAAGAAGTTTTCTTCATCAACTAGGGCGATTTCAATTCCCAGCAATACAGCTTGTACAGGAAAGATGGGATAAATGCTCACTCCTTTCCCTTTCAGTGCCAATTTTCTGAATCAAGACTTGGGGTTGTAATGGTACCCAATGAGGTTATTTGCTTTCTCTCACTTCTTCCAAACATCATTATAAATTCATGTTTTTATGTTAATATACACAATGTGTTTTTAATCGATTGCATTTATTACCCTTTTTAGATGCTCAGTTTATCTCATCTCTGACCAGCAGGAGCACCTTCTTAATGGCCCCTGTGTCCTTTTGACACAGCTCATTCGACTCCCTTTCTTGCTTTCTGACACAGCACGGTATCTTAGGCTCACCGGGGCTGTTTCCTGCTACAGATCTGGGACCAGCCATCCCTCCCCTCCAGGTGCCCTGGTTCCTTCTATTTGGGGATGGGAGTTACACATCACAAATCCCGTGTTGTTCGTTGTCTTTTGAGGGCCACCTGTTTGGACTGAGACTTCCCTTGAAGGAAGTGGTCCTTCCCTCAGACACTCACTCAAATGTGAGTCCTTGGAAGTTGTCATGAAGAAATGAGGGTGGGGCCTTAGGACGGAATGAGACAGTAACAGCTCCTTCTCCTGGGGTCTTTAGATGAGAAAAAGTGCTCAATGAAACTCACTGTGGGGGAGATTAACTGGTCTATACAACATGCCCAAGCCAAGGGCCGGCACAGGAATTTTCTAAAGAGTCCCCCAAATGCATGGATATCTGGTACGCGGGCCTCTCGCTACTGTGGCCTCTCCTGTGGCGGAGCACGGGCTCCGGACGCGCAGGCTCAGCGGCCACGGCTCACGGGCCCAGCCGCTCCGCGGCACGTGGGATCTTCCCGGACCGGGGCACGAACCCGCGTCCCCCGCATCGGCAGGCGGACTCTCAACCACTGCGCCACCAGGGAAGCCCCAAAATAGTCAGTTTTATGATTCCCGTTTCTCTGTCTTCCTTGAACTTGGAGTTCCTGACCTATCCCCCAGCCCCAATCACCCACCAGACCCAAGCCTCCCGCTGCTCAAAGCCGACCGCCCTGTCGCATCAGTGCCACTTCACCCCCTCTGCCTGATCCTCCCACTGGAGTGGATTCTATTCTTTCTCTCTGATTTCATGACATTCTGCTCCATGCAATCGTAATTGTTTACATCTGTCTTCCCCAAAATATCCCGCCCCCTTGCTGTGCCTCCCTCAGTTCACACCCACGGCACCAGCAGTCTGCCTTGGGACTAGGTCTCCGTGACCACTGCCTCAGGTGACGCAGGAAGGACCTTGCAGGAGTGGAACTCAGTGATGGTGGCTTCCTGGCAGAAGCATTTTGTTGTTTCGTGCAGTTTGTCAGCCATGGGCCATGTGCAGGAGGCCAACGAGATCAAAACTGTGTGTCTGTCTCACTACTTATTTCAAAAGAAAAACCATGAAAAACGATCATGAAAGAGCCTCTTACAGACTGTCAAGGCAACCATCTGTTTATTTTGGTTCCACCATCCATGCCTATCCTGCTTCCATGCATCTAAAATATAAGCTGCAGCTCTTGCACTGGAGTTTAGCAAAGGGGATTGCCAGGAAAATGTGCATCCCTTTTACCAAACACAATCCATCTAGAGATTTTAATGAGGTGAGAATGGGCTGGAAAGGGAACATATGAAACAGAAATTTTGAAACTGGAAGTAATTGATGGTTATGATCATTTGCATACAGACAATAGATGCTCTGAAACACCTCTGATGTAATAACCAGGATCTAGAATATGAAGGGTATTAAGAAAAAAGAAACAAATGACATATACACTATTCTGTTCTTAGATACTTGTCAAAAGCGCTGTCACTTTTCTGTAGTACCCAAGTAGGAAGGCTGCTATTTAGGTATGACAATCTTTTTTGTTTTTAATCTGTTAGTCTTTGACAGTACCTTTATTTTTTTCCTTTTAAGTCAGTGACTAGGATGACTGCAGGAGAGGTATCCTCCTTAAGTTTCTGCATGATATTCAGAAGAGCTGTCTACTCTTGTAAGAGACGTGAAATTCAAAATGACCTTTACTAGCTGGATAAATAGGCTGGACAAGACTGGATAACTGACAGAATCAGATACAGAGATGGGCAACAGTTGGCAAAGCTGCAAAGTGCACCTGTGTATTTGACATACATTAGATAAGAAGCATGGTCACTGTGGACCACAAGCTGAATATCAATCAGCAGCGTGACTTACTGGCCATTATAAAGAAAGGGTGAAAGGACTTGGACACTGGAATGGTGTCTGTGACCAATCTAGGTGTGCATCCCAGTGCCCTAACCCTTCTTACTACACCATGATGAAGCAGTAACCTCTCCAAGAACAGACGGGATCACTACAGGAATGGGAACGATGTGTAACGCACTGAACTCGGCATATGGCTTCTTACTTTTGTTAAGACTAGTCCCCAGCACCTCAGTTAGGTGAAGGTTTTCCCAGAAACCTCTACTCTTCCTTTGTAGCACCTCTCACCATGGCAATCAAACAGTTCTCTGACCCGTCTGTCTGCCTTCCTGTACAAGGTCACCAGCTCTGTGAGAGCCTCTAAGGACATGACAGCATCCTCACCACTCAGCACAGCACCAGGCCCACAGTAAGTACCAGTCCATGTTGAATAAATACATTAAATGTTGAGCAGACTCATCCTAGTTAAAGTTGAAGAACTTCAAGACATAGAGACCTGCTAATAGGGAACAACACAGCTGTTGCTCTAATGTTTGGTGGGGGGCGTTTACGACCCCTGCAGAACATTAATCCTCAGGCCCAACTGCATAGATATTGTCAAGCAAAGACAGAGAAACCGCTCTGACATCCGCCTGGACCTTTCTTTCGATTTGCAGCTCTGAAGAAGTATAAGACGTTAAGGGTGCTACTGTGCGCTGTTATCTTTACTACCTAAGCGTGGGAGAAAGCTGACTCGCCCAACCGCCCTACTACCGCCCTACTGTTTTCCTCTTTCTCTTTTTCCACTGATGAGAAGACCGTGGACATTTATCTGTGTGGGTCTGTCGCTAAACGTTATCAGCAATACTCACTCTAGAGTGCCACATGGCCTCCAACCAACGGCTCCGTAGCTTCTACTCTAGGTCATATGCCCAGATTCCCAAATATGCTACCACTTCAGGGAAGGAAACGGTAGGTGCCTCACAACTAGGGATTATACCTGATGTTTGCAAAAGTCTGCGCTTGCAGTGAAGGTGACCACAATTCTTTGAAAATAATACAATGAACTCTAATCCTACAGACAGTCCAGCAGCAAATCCTGTCAGCTCTGCCTGAAAAACAGACCGAGAATCTGACCACCTCTTACACCTCTGCTATTGACTGAATTTTGAACTGGAAGAAAAAGACAGTGATCTCAAAAATGAAGATTAAATTACAAAGTGCTCAAAGCAAGATAAATTAAAATGAAAATTTAATAAAAGGCACTTTAAAAGGCAGAAAAGCAAACAGGAAAATAAAAATGAGAAAAAGAAAGAATTAAAAAAGGGCCATGGAGAAAATATGGGAAATGAAAAACAGATAAAGAGGGATTAATACTCATATTATTAGACTCCTGAAGAGAAAAAACAAAATAATGGAACAGGTATGATACTTAAAAAACATACTGTAGGACAGGAATAAAGATGCAGACGTAGAGAATGGACTTGAGGACACAGGGAGGGGGAAGGGTAAGCTGGGACAAAGTGAGAGACTGGCATGGACATATATACGCTACCAAACGTAAAATAGATAGCTAGTGGGAAGCAGCCGCATAGCACAGGGAGATCAGCTCGGTGCTTTGTGACCACCTAGAGGGGTGGGATAGGGAGGGAGGGAGGGAGACGCAAGAGGGAGGAGATATGGGGATATATGTATACGTACAGCTGATTCACTTTGTTATAAAGCAGAAACAAACACACCACTGTAAAGCAGTTATAGTCCAATAAAGATGTTAAAAAAAAAACAAACCATACTGTAAGAAAGCTTTTCAGAGAATTAAATCTTCATTTTGAAAAGACCCACCGGGTACCTGGGAAAAGCAGCCCAGATTTAAACAACGTTAAGATGTTTAACTTCTACTAAGTCTGTTAGGATTTAGAGATTAGAAAAAAAATCAAGATCTCCAGGCATAAAGATCACCTAATTACAAGGGCAGAAATGTTAGATATTCAAAGTAAGACAACAATGGAGCAGTATTTAAAGACGAACAAAGAGCAACTTAATGAAAGGACATATAAAACAAGGACTTTCTAAAAAGTCAAGCTCTCCAAGGATCAAAGGCTATAGAGAAAGTTTAAAAGACAAGGACATAGGGAATTTTGTACCTATGAGTCTTTCTGAAGGAATAGCCTAGAGTTCGTGTGTCATTCAACTGAGAGATGACTGGGAAATTTTCAACCAAAGGACTGATGTAAGGATTTATGCACAGAACTGTAGATCTAAGACAAAACCAAATGTGAGTACCAGGATGGAAGACTAATGTACCAATGCTATATGACGTGACAACTAAAAAGAAATAATGCAACTAAAAAACTAGTAAGAAAGAAAACTAGGAAGAGGAAAACCAGAAAATAGGAAGAGGATAAAGAAAGTAAGTTAAGCTCCTTGGCTGCTGTGAAGGCAATAGGTAGGAGTTAAAGGATACAATTAAAAACTAGCAAACCAGATGGTCAAAGGTTAGATAAGAAAACAGGGGACTGGGAACACTCAGAAAGGTGTACGTGTAAAGGTAACCACTAAAATAAAAATAAAATGTTCCTAAATTCCATTCTTTAACATTAAAGAGCAAAGAATATACAGCTTTAGAAAAAGAAACACATCAATAGAACATAATAGATGTAGTTATAAAACATTATGATAGAATTGAGACCAAACATATCAGCCATATCAATGCATGTAATGGGCTAATTTCACCAATTATAAGAAAAAGATTCTCAATTCAGCTCACAGTGTAAGACCCAACTATATGCTATATTCATATGATATATAAAACAAAATGATTCAGCAAGGCAAAATATAAATGGATGGATAAAGGTATTCCAGGAAAATGAAAACAATGAGAAAGCAGAAGTAGCAATCTTGATATCTAACAAGAATTCAAGCCCAGAAGTGTTAAACACAGCAAGGAAGGGCACCTTTTAATGCGAAAAGCCAAATTTATAATGAAAGTAAAATACTTATGACTATCTATGCTCCAAATAACAAAGTAACCAACTTTATGAGGCAGATTTACCACTCTCAGTTCAAGACAGATCGAGTGGATAAACAAACAAAGCAGAGCAGAATCAATTAGGTAGGTCTTTTGGATATACACTGAACTTTATATTTTGATAATGTAAGCAAATACATCTTTTGTCAAGAGCCTCTGAACCATGCATAAAAACTGATCATAAAGAAACATCAGAAAGTTCCATGAATTAGAAATATTACAAACAATACTCTGATCACAGTGCAATAAAAGTAGAGATTATTAACCAATGAAATGAAAAGAGAAATCATTAATTAAAACTAAAAACAATCCCATGAAACAACTCTTGGGTGAAAGACAAAATACAAATTGAAATTTTTTAAAGTTTTAAAAACCACTAAAAACAAATCGCCAAACCCCTAACACATGGGATACATTTAAAACAGTTATCAGAGGACAACTCATAGCTGGAAATGCTTTCATAAGTGAAAAATGAAAGGATGCAAATGAATGACTTATATACCTAGCTGAAAACACTGGAAAACAACAACAAAGTAAACCAAAAGAAAGCACTGGGAATGAAAGGGTAAAGGCAAAAGCAGAAATTAATGGAGTAGAGAATAGGAAACCAGTAGATTTAATTGAAAGAAGTTAACAAAATTGCAAGCCACTAGCTGACCTGAGCAAGGAAAAAGAGAGAATGTACAAACAAAATAAGAAATGACAAGAAGAAAACAGAAACAAGAATGAAAAGTTGTAACAGGCCGCTATACAAATAAATTTGAAATCCTTTATTAAATGGATAATTTTCTAAAGAAATATAGATAACCAAAATTGAGCCCCTCAGAAAAAGTTTAAGCAGAGCAAATTTCCACAGAAGATACAGGGACAATTATTAAAGAACTACCACACACACAAAAACACCAGGCCCAGATATTTTCACCGTGGTCTTCTATAAAAACCTTCAAAGATCTGACTGTTCCGGTGTTCTATAAATTGATCTAGAGCACTGGAGACTGTGGCAGGCAGAACAATGCCTCCCTTTGCCAGAAAGATGTCTGTGTCAGAATCCCCAGAACTTATGACTATGTTATGCTCCATGGCAAGGAGGAATTAAAGTTGCAGGCAGAATTAAGGTTGCTAACCAGTTGACTTTAAAATTGGGAGATTATCCTGGATTATCTAGGAGACCCAAAGTAATCACAGGCACTTCTAAAGGTGGGAGAGGGAGGTAGGAGAGTCAATGTCAGAGAAACGTGATAAGAGAAAAACCACTGCTGGCTCTGAAGGTGGAAGGAGACCATGAAATGAGGATTAGAGGCAGCCTCTAGAAGCTGGTACAGGCAAGAAAGTGGATTTTCCTTTAGAACCCCCAGAAATGAATGCAGCCTGCATTCAATCTTAGCTCTGGGGGACCCACTCTGGACTTCTGACTTTTACAACAGTTAGATAACAGATCTGTGTTATTTTAAAGCACTAAGTTTGTGGTGATTTGTTACAGCAGCAAATAGAAAACTGGCTCAAAATACTGATGCAAAAATAAAGGAAAATTTCCTAATTCCTTTAATAAATTGAGTATTTTGGTACCTAAACCTGATGAAGACTCCAAAGAAAGTAGATAAAAAACTTGCCGATCATCGTCACTCGTGAATATTGATACATGCATAAGGACCTCACTTGTAGCAAGACATTCTCCAATGTCATGGCAAACCTGTAGAGGGTGACGATTCTGCTCTCTCACTACTAAACATGCCAAGTCTTTTCTGAAAGGTTTTATAAGGCACTTACACTCTGCAGGATTAAAATACAGAACCTCAGAAGCTAACTTTTTTGGGTGGGCTGTGCTATGTAATCTGGGTTTCTGTTCCAATAAATAAGAAATAGTATTAAACTGGACACTTTCATTTAAAACCTTTTGATGCTTATAAAATTCCTAAAAGCCCTCACCCTCAGGGCTTCCCTGGTGGCACAGTGGATAAGACTCCGTGCTCCCAATGCAGGGGACCCGGGTTCGACCCCCGGGGTCAGGGAACTAGATCCCACATGCATGCTGCAACTAAGAGTTCGCACGCCACAACTAAGGAGTCTGCGGGCTGCAACTAAGGAGCCAGTGAGTCACAACTAAGAGCCCTGGAGCCACAACTAAGGAGCCTGCTTGCTGCAACTAAGTCCTGGCCCAACCAAATAAATAAATAAATATTAAAAGCCCTCACCCTCATATTTGGGTTCATAATAAAGTCAAGAACAGGTTGTCAATGTGATTTAAAGCTGAAAAATTCTGTCGGGATTCTGATAAGATTATTTAAGAAGCAAATCAAAATGCTTAAGCCATAGCTATTTAACATTATTATAAGTGCTGATTACGCAAATGAAATTAATCACAAATTCCCCAAGAACATTAAACTACTCCTCAGTGGCAAAAAAAAAAAAACAGGCACTTTTCCTCCATCATTGATTATAAGCTGGATTATTTTATTTTCCTGAAAATACGAAACACAATTGAAGATTTACTGGTCAGTATTTAAAAAAGATAAAAAATTTAGTTCCACAATCAATATAGCAATGGTGAACAACTAGAAAAGCTTCTTGAAGCTTAATAACTCAATGTAACAGTTAAAAAACAAAACTTGCTATTACTGAATCTCCAGCGACCTCTTATTTGGAGTTAAGTAAGGATTCAGAGAGATTGGGCAGAAGGATTTCAGGAAGGCAGAAGGAAACCCAGATTTCTTTTTTATCAGAAGTGTAGCTACAAGCACAGTTTTGAGCATATCTCCTTTTTTGGTGACCAGGCAGCTATATCTGCTTTGCACATTCTGATTTGTCACGAGGACAAGTCCCAAGGGAAAAAGAGTAAAGCACATCTTTTTTCTACCCAACCTTTTCCCCTTCCTCATTCTGTCCACGATGTAGGTTTAAACTCTAGAGGTAATTCAGGGAGTCTGATAGGGCACGGGGCTGACTCAGGCGTTAGCACAGAACTGAATCTATCAGTTCGGTGGTCTCCGTCTGGGGTAAGTAAGCCAGGGAAGCCTCCTGTGGCTCCAAAGACAATGTTAAAATGGGATTTCTGTGGAGAGAAATAAAGCCAGGGAGGCAGGCAGGGGACAGGTAATGGCCTAGACTCTCAAATCAAGGAGCTTGGCTCTATTTTGTTGACCCTGTGACCCTGGAGGGCTGCTGGAAGGTTCTTAATAGGGAAGGGACATGGTGACTGGTATTTCAGGTAGCTCCTTCTCTCAAGCAATCAAGACTTGAGACAGGTGAAGTACTAGATAGACAGACTGTGGATGGAGTGTCCTGGAGAGACAAGATAAATAGATGGAAGAAAGATATATAGATGTAAGTATACATATTCACGAGAAAAAACTGGAGAGGAATAAGGCAAGGAGGGTGTATCAGTCTACGCTCTCCAGAGAAAAAGAACCAATAGATATATACATATCTCCAATTACATATCTTATATATATGCATCTGCACAGTTACATAGAAAATGTATGATATGTATAATGTATATACATGTGTATATACATATGCATATGTATATATACATATGTTTTAAATATATGAAGAGATTTATTATGAGGAATTGGGTGATGCAGTCATGGAGGCTGAGAAGTCTCACAGTCAGCTGCCTGCAAGCTGGAGTCCCAGGAGAGCAGATGGTGGAGCTCCCAATCTGAGTTCAAAGGCTTGAGCCAATGGTGTAGGTCCAGTTTGAAAGCTGACTTACTCAAGACTAAGGAATAGCCCATGTTTCAGATTGAGTCTGAAGGCACGAAAAAGCCAATGTGCCAGCTTGAAGGCATTTAGGCAAAAGAATGCTCTCTTACTCAGCCTTTTTGAGTAAAAGTCTATTCTGGATCAACTGATTGGATGTGGCCCACCCTTAGTGGAAAGGGCAATCTGCTGTATTCAGTCTACCATTTCAAATGTTAATCTCATCCATAAACATCCTCACACATACACCAAGATAACGTTTGAACAAATGCGTGGGCACCCCATGGCCTAGTCAAGGTGACACATGGAATTAACCAACAGAGAAGACGACCCGTTTCCTAGTTTAGGTGATTGTGGTGCCAAAATGAAATACAGTGAACAAGGGTAGGAGGGGGTATGACAGGAAGCCCAGGAGCACTGTTTGAGATCTGCTGAATCGATGTTCTTGGCAGCTGGGGGCGGAAACAAGCAGGAAGCTGGATGTACACACTGGGATGCTCAGGGCTAGAGTCTGGGCAGCCCTTAGTAGTAAGCTAGTAACCAGGACAGGATTATCCAGGGACGGGATAAAAAAGAGGAGCTCTGTTTAAAAAGAAAGAGAGAAAAGAAATGGTGAGAAGTGGTAGGAACCATGGAAAATCAGAAGAGTGTGATATCAGAGGCTGAGGAAGTGGAGTTTCTAGAATTAAGGCACAACCAAAATGATCAGCAAAGAGAGTCAAGATAGGGATTGAAAAATACCCTTTACCACCAGCAACTCGGACATTGTTGGGGATGCCCTCCGTAAATGCAGCGCCCACAGGAAGCTGATTAAGATGGGTGAAGGAGCAGAAAGATTAGACCACGGGTAGAGAGGGGGAGTGACAGGAGCTGTACCTTAGGGACAAGAGCATGTTTATGGGGTGAGAGGGGTCAGGAAGGAAGGAGGAGCTAAAGAAATAAGTAGGTTGGGTGGTGGATGAGCAAAGCCCCCAGAGTAGAGGCCAGGGATTATAATCAAGAGCACAAGCCTGTGTGCAGGGGGTCAAGAGGTGGGGGGAGAAGACAATGGATTTGAATCAGAGGAAGGGGCTACTCATCCTGAGACTCGTGAGAAACAAGGGAGGAGTAATAGAGAGGTATCTTTGCAGGAGAGCAGGGGTGGGAGAAAGTGAGGGAGAGCGTGCTTATTAGTCTTATTCTTCATGACGAAGTAGAAGGCAAGGTTTTTCTGCTAAGAAGGAGAAATAGGTTTTTCATTTAAGATGGTAGCTTGAGGACATGCATCTAACTCCCTGCCCTCCCTCCCAAAGCTGAGCTTTAAGTTTATGTGCATTTTTTGGAAAGAAATACAGAGAAGCGAAAAACAATATCACAGACCAACTTCACAGAAGACTGGAATACACAGGCGACAAACCAGCTCTGGGCGGCTCAACAATACGACTATAACTCAAGAGGCTGCCCCAGTGATGTTCTCATCCTCAGTAACAGGTGTTCCCTGCTTCCTACACTTGCAACTCTGCCATATGCATGATTCAGCTTTTTCCTATATTTTGTACTTGTTTTACTGCAGCTGATGCCCACTATTACCTCTAAATGCTTTTCTTTATCGCTTGCTTTATGCTTACTCACGAATGGAACTGCCTCTTGGCTTTTGCTCACTGCTTTCTCTTTTTCAGCATCTTGACTCCACTACCCATGCGGATTCCATTACTATATCTCAAAACAAAATCCCTGGGCTTCCCTGGTGGCGCAGTGGTTGAGAGTCCGCCCGCCGATGCGGGGGACGCGGGTTCGTGCCCCGGTCCGGGAAGATCCCACGTGCCGCGGAGCGGCTGGGCCCGTGAGCCGTGGCCGCTGAGCCTGCGCGTCCGGAGCCCTGTGCTCCGCCACGGGAGAGGCCACGACAGTGAGAGGCCCGCGTACTGCAAAAAAAAAAAAAAAAAAAAAAAAAAAAAAAAAAAAAAAAAAAAAAAAAAAAAAAAAAAAAAAAAAAAAAAAAAAAAATCCCAAAGAGAGAGGCTCTGACTGGTTCAAGCAGACACTCTCCAGGACAAAACATGCCATTGAGCAGAGTTCTTGTCTGTTGATGGTCAAATTTGTCGGGGCCAAGGTGCTGCGGTTTGGGTACCCAGCACAGTGACATAATCAAAAGGCACTTGAATATCATTGGTGATTCTTATACAGGTAGTTGTGGGCACAAAGTTGAAAGGAGGAACAAACCCATGCACAAATTTCATATTCAGAAATGTACAGTACCAATACGAAAAACGTATGGATATTGACACAGACATATGTGTGTGTGTGCACACGTGCACACACACACACACACACACAAACTTTATTCCTGAACAAATGAGGTAATACCATTTTTTGCTCTTGAGTAAATGATCCTATATTGTAAAGATGTCAATTCCTTTCAAATTAATCTCCAAATCCGGGGCAATTAAAATTTAAATCCCAATTAGCCTTTTTTTTTTTTTTAACTTGACAAGTTGTTTTAATAATTTAACTGAAAGAGAAAAATGCCTGAGAATAGCCATGAAAAGTTTTTTTAAATAACGATGAGGAAATGCTTGATATCTCTATCTCTATCAACTAAACTACAGTAATTAAAACAGTTTGGTCTGGACCAGGTAAGTTGATCAATGGAACAAAAGGAGCCAGAAACAGAACAATGTACCTTTTGGAACGCATAACATAATAAAGGTGGCATTTCAAATCCATGGGAAGTAACGGAGTATCCATCAGTGGTGTTAAGACAATAGACTACTTATGTGGAAACACAAAAAGGTGAACCCACTACCTCAAATCACATACCAAAGCAAATTTCATATGGAGTTAAGATCTAAACATTAAAATTAAAACTATCAAGGTATCGGTGGCAAATATATATGAGTATCATTATCATCTTGGGGATGGAAGGTCTTCCTAAGTATGAAATCAAACCCATAAGACATAAAGGGAATAGTCATAGACTCGAGTACAGAGCAAAGCAAAATCTTATATATGTTAAAAGACAGCATAACCAAGTAAAAAGAAATCTACAGATCAAAGAAAATATTTGCAATGCTATGATAGATAAAATGCTAACGTCTCTAATATATAATTTATCATAAATCAACACGCAAAAGACAAACAACCAAAGGGAAAAAAGATAAGTAGGAGATGTGGGAAGTGGGCTTGTCCCATCTCTTCTGAGTAACAGCAAAGAGCATACGATTTGAAATTTTAAAAATGATACCCAGGCCCACTCTGCTAAAGCACCAGGGGCACCTCTGAACTGCTATGCATACTATATCCTAGGGAGAGGGTTTGTTTAACTCATAGGAATGAATAACTAATGATGACGTTTCAGCATTAACTCTGGCCATTGTTGACAAAGGGCCATCCTACGACCCTCTATTCAGGCTATGGAAGAAAAAAGGCCAGATTTCAGAGATTCCAGAAGAGATTATTATCTGCTCTGATTAGATATTAGGTCTTTTCAGTTTATTAAACATATGCCGCAGTAATAACATCACACAACCTCCTCTTTTCCAGAACCTTGGGTCTTCATCATTTCATCATTTCTGTGCCGCTCAGAGATGTTCTTAAGGTCTCAATCAATTCATAAGCTCTTCCGAGGCAAAGTCTGGATCCTTATTTCTTCTTTATTGCCTCCCACTGTTTTCCTGGGGTTCTTCCTTCAGTCCTCATTAAGTGCTGACTGCTTATAACACATCCATTTCCAGACATAACATCCCTTCTTCCAAATCAGACCTTCTTTCTGAGATTATTTTTTCTCATTTTTGTTATTTGTAAGTTCCTTTAATGAGAGTCTGTAGGTGGGTAAATCTTTTTTTCTTTTTTAACATCTTTACTGGAGTATAATTCTTTTACCATGTGTGTTAGTCTCTGCTGTACAACAAAGTGCATCAGCTATATGCATACGTATATCCCCATATACCCTCCCTCTTGTATCTCCCTTCCAACCTGCCTATCCTACACCTCCAGGGGGTCACAAAGCACCGAGCTGATCTCCCTGTGCTATGCGGCTGCTTCTCACTAGCTATCTGTTTTACATTTGGTAGTGTACGTATGCCCATGCCACTCTCTCACTTCTTCCCAGCTTATCCTTCCCTCTCCCCATGTCCTCAAGTCTATTCTCTACATCTGCGTCTTTATTCCTTTCCTGCCCCCTAGGTTTTTCAGAACTATTTTTTAGATTCCATATATATGTGTTAGCATATGGTATTTGTTTTTTTCTCTTTCTTACTTCACTCTGTATGACAGACTCTAGGTCCATCCACCTCACTACAAACGACTCAATTTTGTTTCTTCTTATGGCTGAGTAATATTCCATTGTATATATGTGCCATATCTTCTTTATCCATTCATCTGTCAATGGACACTTAGGTTGCTTCCATGTCCTGGCTATTGTATATAGTGCTGCAATGAACATTGTGGTACATGTCTCTTTTTGAACTATGGTTTTCTCTGGGTATATGCCCAGCAGTGGGATTGCTGGGTCGTATGGCAGTTCTATTTTTAGTTTTTTAAGGAGCCTCCATCCTGTTCTCCATAGTGGCTGTATCAATTTACATTCCCACCAACAGTGCAAGAGGGTGCCCTTTCTCCACACCCTCTCCAGCATTTATTGTTTGTAGATTTTTTAAGGATGGCCACTCTGACCGGTGTGAGGTGATAACTCACTGTAGTTCTGATCCGTATTTCTCTAATAATTAGTGACGCTGAGCATCCTTTCAGGTGTTTGTTGGCAATCTGTATATCTTCTTTGGAGAAATGTCTATTTATGTCTTCTGCCCATTTTTGGATTGGGTTGTTTGTTTTTTTGATATTGTGCTGCATGACCTGCTTGTATATTTTGGAGATTAATCCTATGTCAGTTGCTTGGTTTGCAAATATTTTCTCCCATTCTGAGGGCTAATTTCATTCTCTTAAAAGGAGCTGTCCAGTTTTCCCAGCACCACTTATTGAAGAGGCTGTCTTTTCTCCATTGTATACTCTTTCCTCCTTTATCAAACATAAGGTGACCATATATGCGTGGGTTTATCTCTGGGCTTTCTATCCTGTTGCATTGATCTATATTTTGGTTTTTGTGCCAGTACCATACTGTCTTGATTACTGTAGCTTTGTAGTATAGTCTGAAGTCAGGGAATCTGATTCTTCCAGCTCTGTTTTTCTTTCTCAAGATGCTTTGGCTATTCAGGGTCTTTTGTGTTTCCATACAAATTGTGAATATTTTTGTTCTACTACTGTGAAAAATGTCATTGGTAGTTTGATAGGGATTACACTGAATCTGTAGATTGCTTTGGGTAGTATTAGTCATTTTCACAATGTTGATTCTTCCAATCCAAGAACATGGTATATCTATCTCTCCATCTGTCTGTATCATCATTAATTTCTTTCATCAGTGTCTTATAGTTTTCTGCACACAGGTCTTTTGTCTCCTTAGGTAGGTTTATTCCTAGGTATTTTATTCTTTTTGTTGCAATGGTAAATGGGTGTGTTTCCTTAATTTCTCTTTCAGATTTTTCGTCATTAGTGTATAGAAATGCAAGAGATTTCTGTGCATTAATTTTGTATCCTACTACTCTACCAAATTCATTGATTAGCTCTAGTAGTTTTCTGGTAGCATCTTTAGGATTCTCCATGTATAGTATCATGTCACCTGCAAACAGTGACAGTTTTACTTCTTCTTTTCCAATTTGGATTCCTTTTGTTTATTTTTCTTCTCCGATTGCTGTGACTAAAACTTCCAAAACTATGTTGAGTAATAGTGGTGAGAGTGGGCAAGCTTGTCTTGTTCCTGATCTTAGAGGAAATGGTTTCAGTTTTTCACCATTGAGAATGATGTTGGCTGTGGGCTTGTCATATACGACCTTTATTATGTTGAGGTAGGTTCTCTCTTTGCCTACTTTCTGGAGAGTTTTTATCATAAATGGGTGTTGAATTTTGTCAAAAG
>RJWK010008320.1:0-47818 GCA_004363435.1 Platanista minor | reverse complement strand
AAGTGTATGTGGGCTGAGATGTGGGCTTTATGCCATCACTATTTCAATTGGAACTTTGGCTATTATCTATTTTACATAGTTGGTAAGATTTCATTTAAATAAAGAGTTCTGCTAATTAAAAAAAAAAAAAAATTGTAGATGCTTAGGACACCATAACAAAGCCAAATTGAGATATGCTTGGAGATATATTTAACAAATTATGCCCAATTATCAGATGATGAAGAGAAGAAGACGTTAGATTTCCTGACTTCCTATAGTCTTTTCAGTGACAAGGAGGTGTCCCTTTCTTCTCTCTAATTTATTGTACTAGGCATCTTTAGGTATATGTGGATGAAGCAAAAAAAGGAAAATCTAAACTATTGTGTAATTACCGTGAGAAAAATAGTAGGTTATAACATTAATGGAGTAATGTTCCCAGTTAGGATTAATTCTGATTTCCTAGTTGCATTAACAGAGGAACAACTTTGTCTTTAAGAGTATTTGTCACCCCACTGAGTTACAGTGCTTTTTTTTAACATTTTAGAGTCAAGATTATATAACAGATTTGTATGAGCTATTAATGAACAAGGTATTGTTAGCAATAGAATTTTTGTTAAGCTTCTGATTAGAGTTACATTTGCATAATAAAATTTATCTAGGATTCTCTTTTTTAAACTATTAGAATTATCAGTTCTTTTTCAATGAAATTGAAAAAGATCATTTTGTGAGAGATCTGCAATGACTTTCCTAATCAGCAATGTTCCAGCCTGACTACTTTCCACTCTGCTGGCCTCTTCAGGGCATCTTCATTTAAGCCAAAGCACTGGTCCATTTCATCCAGGTCCCTTCCAGCTCAAAAATTCTATGATCCTATGAAATGTTTCCTTGTGGAGTTTCCCACATCTCCCACTATATTTACACTGGAACACATCAAGAGAGTGTAGAATTTCCAGTTCTTTTTCCTGATTTGTTTTTGTATTTCCTTCCACCCAGATTCTGAAGAAGAGAGTGAGACTTGAACCATTTTTTTCTTAAAAAATTAAAAATTCTAGTCTTAAATATAGCCTTTCAGAAAGAATAAATTCTTACCAGGAGTTTCCGGGGTTGGGAGATTTTGTATTCACTGTTCTCTACCTTAGGTGCCAAGTTTTCAAAGCCAGGGAAGAAAAAAATTGCATGAGATGGTGGATGTTCCCAGGTGACCCCAACCTGCTGATGCTGATAATGAAGAGTCTGCGTTGACTCAGTTTCTGGGAACAAAGCCCACCAGTGAGCAGAACTGTGCAGCATCATTATCTGCCCAACTCATATTCTGTGCAAAATGGTATTTTAAATTTAGGGTGTATCTAAGCACCTGTATAGACTCCCTGAAAGTATAAAGCCCAGACTGCTCTCTATCATTCCTTTCAACACCCCTTCCCTGGTGTCATTCCCAGTGGTTTATCATATTGACCAAAGATTTTTGTTCCCATTTTAAAGTCTTTCTCTCCATCCCAAGTTCTGCCACCATTCTGAATGATGTGAAATGCACTTCTATGACAAAAACAGTACACTAATCCCTTGGTGCTTTGATTTACTTATTTTTGTTGACTTTTGCCTTTACTCCATTTATTTCCCACTCTCATGATTACAGTTTGATCCTTTTCATCACTCTGGAGGAGTCCATCCCTGAAATCATCAACTCCGATAATTTAACAATAACTTCTGTTCTTCTATTCCTCTTGCTTACTTGCTGTCATTGTGCCTACACTTTAACAGTATCTCTGTATTTTTTTCTCATCTACTTTCTCTCTGTTTATCCAGACTTTCTCTATCTTTTTCTTTTCTTTCTCTATCCAGTTAGATTCCATAATCCATCACTTTTATTAACTTCTTGCAATATTCTCAATCACCTTGCTGCTTATTCATTTAATCACTGCCTCATAAAACCCAAGCCCTGGGTTAATTCAGCTATAGCTGCTTTATACTTTTGAATGTCATGAGCAGCTGAAACGAGTGTTTCCAAAAGCGAACTCATCACCCTCTCACCAACTCTAGCCCCTGTGTTATCCTCATGGTATCCACACACCCAGTACCCTACCTATTGAGTTTTCTCTCAGAAAGCAAAACATTACATTAGACGTGTCCAACTCTTCACCAACCCTCATTTCCAATCTATTCCCAGGCCTTGATGCTTTAGCTCCAGTCCTCATGTCTTTATTATCACTTCCACTCACTTAGACCAGTCTCTCTTAGTCTCTTAGACTTTTACAAAAGCCCCACAATGGTCTCCCTATATTCAGTCTTGGACTTGTCCAATTTACTCTGTACACTGAAGCCAGAATGATATTGTTAAAACATAATTCTGATCAAGTTACTCTTCTAATTAAGACCTTCAATAACTAACTGCTGCAATAAGAATGAAGTCCAAACTGACTAAAATGGCCACAAGATCTTTCGTGATCTGAGCCTGTTGCCTTCTGCTGTCTTATATCTAATCACACTGAAGTTCTTCCAATACCGTGCTCTCCCTGGCTTCCAAAACTTTCTGTATGTTCTCTGCTTAAACACCAGTCTTGTATTCTCTTTTCTCCTGATCCACTGACCAGGTTGGCTACCTGTATTAATTCAGGTAACATTTAGACTTCCCAAATATGCGAAGAGATCTTTCCTCTATTCTCATAGCACTCTGAACTTTCCTTATCATATGGTTTATATCTTGTGATGTAATGCCTATTTATTTGTTTGTGCTACCTATGCCCCATCTGGGTGAGACTGTAGTCTCTGAGAGGACAGAAACCTTATTTTTATAGTTATTTATATATAAAAACCCAGAAACTAGCATAGCAGTAGAACATTGCAGATACACAATAAATATTTGTTGTACTAACGGATGATTCAATAGATATAGTCTATCCATTAATTGAGTCACCCATTCAAAAAATATGTAATGTCACTTATGTTTTTAAGTACTTGAAATACAAAATATAATCATCTGGGACACATTGGAATATGTTTCTATAGTAAAGGTAGCACAATAAAGTAAATAACAATAACAATAAATAATAACAAACCTTTATCAAATACTACGTGCCAGTTACTCTTTCAAGTGTGTTACACGACTTGTTTAATCCTTATAACAACATTATGAAGTAGGTACTATTATTTGCACATTACAGATACACAGACAAATGAGGCAAATGGAGGTTAAATAACTTCTCTAAGTTTAGGAAGCAAGTGGCAAAGCCAGGATTTGAACTTAAGTTCGATTCAAGAATCTGTGAAATGCCAGTTCTTTAGAGCAATTTTTTATTGGGTTTTAGTTGCTTCTGTGTCTACATTGGTTCTAGACCATTAGTTCCAGAAGTGAAGAGACCTTATGAAGCTCTGGTAAACAAGGGAGGTGTACTGTGGTCCTTAAGGCTTTCACAGTCTCTATGTGGGTGTGTGAAAGGTAGAGAATGGGCAACGCACAAGAAAAAGAATCGTGATTGATGGATGTGGGCCGTGAATAGAGCATCTGAAAGCTCAAAGGAGGTCGTTATTCACTCTGCCCTCAGAAGGTTAGGACTCAAGCAAGCCTTTATGAAAATATATTTAGCTGGGTTTTGAAGGCTAGAACAAAAAGGGTACAGAGGCAAGAGTATGAATGACTTGGAGAAATGGTCACAATTCAGGCTAGTTGGGGCATCAGCTGCTTGGTATATTTTTATAAGCCATGAGGCATCAAAGTAGGTTAAAGTTTTGTGTATTCTGTTAGAAAGTTTCAGTATTATTCTGTGGTAGTGGTGAGGCATCCAACAGAACTCTGACTCCACCTCTTTCTAGCTTTGACACTTAGGTAAGTCACATAGGCTCTTCACCTCAGTTTCCCCATCATAAAATAGGCCTAATAATTGTGCCTACTGTACAAGGTTTTTGTTGTGATATTTAAATTAGTACTTATGTCTAATATATATAGCAATATATATCTAATGAGTGTATATATATTTATATATATATATAAACTAGAACAGTGTCTAGCATATTATAAGCACTATGTGCATGCTAGTTATTATGATGCTGTAACTTTCAAATTTTTTTAAATGAAATATTATGTGGAATCTATATGTAGAAAACACATTTAAAGAACAAGCAAATACACAAGACCTGCCTGTTAAAGGAGCTCCATCCCCTTGGCTGTCCCTCAGTTTGTTGAGTTGCCCCCGTGGTATTTCCTGAGAACCCTACAACTGCAGGAGAAGAGTTTGAAATTCTCCAAGGTAAACCCTAGAAGGAGGCCCCTAACTCTAAGGTAAGCAAAGCTTTCTCCAGCCTACGTCTCACTCCTGAAATCCACACTTAATGTTTACTGCACCAAATCACAGCGATGTCTAAGAGGCATCTCAAACATGTCTAAATAAAGCTATTGATTTTCTGCCCTTTGCTTCCACAACCAACAACGTCCGTTTCTCTCTCCTTCCCCTTGTAATAAATGACACTGCCATTCAATTGGTTTTGAAACAAATCCCTAGATTTCACTCTGTCTCTCACCTCATATTTATTCTGACTTGCTTAAAACCTTTCAACCTTATCCCATTACATGTAGCATAAAATTCATACTGGTTAATATGAGCATTCAAAGCTGTAGGTGATTTGATCTGACCCTTGTCTTCTTCTTTGGTGTTGTTTTGCATCCCTGACTGGTTGCTTTTTTTCCTGGAACATGCCAACCTGCTTCCCTCCTCAGGGCTTTTACACTTCCCATCTATTTCAAACACTGTAGTTGGGTTTTCTATTATTTGCAAGGGACACATTTCTAAACTCTGGAACTCCATTGCTGACCTGATATTATAAGAACTAGCCTGTCTTACATATTTATCACTCTTCTTTTCAACAACGTCTTATGGCTTATAAATCCACCAATAGCAACTGTAAGAGTTTATTTGTCCAGAAGAAAGCCAAAGGCCAGATCGTCAAGGGGTTTTGTGATTCACTAGGGAGCCTATACTTCATCCTGGAGGCAGTAAGTTTTAAAGCAAGAGTGTCTTGGTCAGATTTGCATTTTAAATAGATTTCTCTGTCACTCATATAGAAGTTAGATTCATCTCCATTTTACAGATGAGAAGTTTTAGGTTTAGAAGTTCAGTAAGCACACAGAATAATTTTTTATTTGATAAATAAAAATTATAAGGGGAAGAAGCCAGACTTGAATCCTGATTTTTCTAACTTCACCCTCACAATTATTCCCTTTATTGAGTGAAAGGAATGGGTTTTCTTAGGCTACATGTCAATTTATTATTTTCTTTAAAATTATTTACTAAAATGCCTACAATGTGCCTTTCTGGGTCCTGGGATTAAAGAAATGAAGTCCAATCCTGCCCTTTAGAGTTCACACTCCTCTTATGATTTAACCTGTTTGATTTCCAATAAGTCTAATAAAAACCTATTTCTCTCCCCACTGAAGTGATTTCTTCCCTTTCGCCATTCTTCCCTGGTGTGAAGGGAACACAGAGGCACAGTATCCTTCTGTAGCATTTGTATGGAGATTGCCTATGTTTCAGTTTGAGAGTAGCCTGACCATTTTATGGCAGCAAAATTGGGTTGGAACAAAAATAGGAATTTGACCAAGAGCTACACTTGACCTTGTTCCTACATCATGAACAAGTGTTCTAAAGGTTCTGGTTACACAAACCATCACAAAGTTTCCAAGAGAAGAGAAACTGAACCAATAAAGCTATGAACCTCACCCAAAAGGAACGTTTGTCCAGAGCACACAATAGCTTCTTTAATATCAAAAGCTAGGAAAAGAAAACATTTATGCATTTTCAGAGGTTTAAGCATTCTTTCAATGTGTCATCTCTGAAAATATTGCATTAATCCAAAGGGTCATAATAACATATTCTCAAACAATAACATTTTTGGTTTGAGGACTATTTTAATTATAGGAAAGATGATCTTATACAGTGGACAGTTTGGGGTCATATAGAAGATGCGTAAGAAGTTTAATGATGGAAAGTAATGATTAATAGTGCTAAACACTTAAATAGGACTTTCAGCCTTCTCAAATCACATTCTTTTTAACCTTTTAAGAACCCTGTGGTTAAATGGAGAGCAGGTAAACACATGACAACTGAAGAAAACTAAAGCACAGAAGGCTAAATAATTTGTTTAAAGTATTCATGGCTATATATTTCCTATCAAATTATACTCACGTGGTAGACTGCACCAAAGCACAAACTCAGAACACAGATCTAAGCACAAACCTTTTGCGTACTACTTCATTTGTACCTTTACTATTAGATGTCCTAGTAAAAAATAAAGCATGTAGAGTCCCCCTTCCCTGACCGGGGGCGCGGGCTCGTCCCCGGGTCCGGGAAGATCCCACGTGCCGCGGAGCGGCTGAGCCCGTGAGCCATGGCCGCTGGGCTTGCGCGTCCGGATCCTGTGCTGCTCAACGGGAGAGGCCGCAGCAGTGAGGCCCGCGTACCGCAAAAATAAATAAATAACTAAAGCATGCACTAAGGCTTCTTGTATCCCATATCTAGGTTCACACTTATTACCTTTTAATTTGTATGCAATATTGTTTTTGCTTGATCTGGCATATACAGTCAGGAATCTTGGGCCATAAATTTAAAAGTGATACTAAATCAGCTTTTTAGATATGGCCTTGAGCCCATGTGAAGATTGAATAGACAACTCACGTGTCTTCAAGCTATACTACAGTGGTGGAGATGTCCTAGAGTAGAGAGTCTGAGGTCATGTCTTAACTCATTTTTCCTGTGTGTGAACTTGGGCAAGTTACTTAATATTTCCATACCTCAGTTTCCACATATATAAGAACCGTAAGTCTCTATTGTATGAGATTATGAGAATTAACTGAGAGAACACATGGAGAACACTGAGAAAAGTGCCTATCAGTACTTGGTTCTCAAAAAACGGCATATATTATTGTAATTAGACCACCTAACTCTAGTGACTGGTAGTTTTCTTTCCATTTTAATTATTTTTATGATGCTTAATTATTTCTTAAGTGAAGCCACATCATGGCAGCCAGTTTTCAGATATTCCATCTTCTATTGACCTATCTAACTGTCCCTTGCCTCATAGACTTGACAGTTGACCATAGTAAAGAGAGACAAATTTGTTTTAATAAGTAATCTTCCCTTTTAAAATAACTTCAATTTCCTTGGATATTTATGTTTTACTCTGTTGAAAGAATAAATCAGACCAAGGCCATATTTGGAAAATACTTATGTATGTTGAATTTTTCTTGATTCAATTAATTCAGGAAACATCAGTTGAGCACCTAGTGGTCCCTACCCTCAAGAAACTTACAGTCTATTAGGGAGAAAGACATATAGAGAAATAATTCTAGCACATATTTCTCTCTTAAAGCTGACTTTGAGATAAAGCCTTACATGCAGGTGGTTTATTTGAGAATGTAAACCAGGAAACAGGCATGAGGGACGGGGAACTCAACAGGGAAAGAGAAAAAAACAACTGAAGCAAGTATTATAAAGTTGGCCACTGCTTCAGGCAATAGTTGTTCGATATTATGGTACTGTCCAAAGAACCTTATGAAATATGTCTCAGAGCTAACTGCCCAGGAGAAAAAAGAAAAAGTTATACATTAGCTTCCATATTCCATTGGTCAAGTGTGGCCCCACCAACCTAACTCTCCTGCAGTTTCTAATTACATACTGTGGGTGTTGAATTAATACCCATAGATATCCCATACTCTGACTTTAGAGAAACCATGAAGCAGAAAGCAAGAGGTACATACCATGAAACTCAAGATGAGGCACAGTCAAGTTTCAGTTTCATGAAGCTTATCAAAATCTGAGCAGATAAGGTTGCTCCTATAATGGCTGGTGCAAAATGTAGGCTTAGAATATATGAAATTGTACATAAGAGTTGTCTGATACAACCCACCTCCCACATCCCTCCAATCTTCTCAAGATCTCCATTAAATCCAATATATCACACGGTCTGCTTCAAAGGTGTGGCCAGCTACAGTATCAGCAAAGACTTAAGAAAAGGAGATTAGGTGAAAAAACTGACATCCTTGTTGTTACAAGTGACCCCAAAGCAAGAATTAATATTCATTATCTTCCTCCCTCACTATCCATTTTAGATATTTCTCACTTTTTTTTTTTGTCAGTACTCCAACTGATCAATACCTTTTGGAGAAGACATGTAGATCATCATCCCTGAGACATCTAAGCCCTTAGTTGTCTTCCTCTTGTCAGGAAGCGAATGCTGTAATTGTCATTCATTATTAACACTGGGCATGGAAATAGCAAAAGATGCACCCAGAGATTTCCCTGAGTTCCAGACATCATCCTCAACTTAAGTAGAAACAACCTTGGCTCTCCCTAGAAATCAGACTAATCACAGCCATCTTTTTAGTCATTTCATTCTGTGCCTGCTGTTCTGATGGCATGAAGAACCAATGGAATTCTTACTCTGTTCTCTGGTAAAAGCTTTTTCTCCCTAGGAACTAAAACCTCTGATCAAGCAGAAATTAGTGATATGAAGATAGCACAAATTCCACAAGTAGCATCTGAAAGTGATGGTGAAAGGGCCTAATCCTACTACTATCTCTTGGTTGTTTGACCCATCTAGTCTACCTGTTGAGGATATAGCTCCCACATACATACTGTTGATTCAATATAATATTGTATCCTAGAGGACAGCACCCCAAGCCAATGATCGGCCAGTGTTAGCCTCAATCTGGCACCTTAGTTGAGCTTTTAACTGGACATTCCACCATTCTAATATGTCATCTGCATCAGGCTGCTGAGATACATATGGGTAAGATGAGTAGAGTTCATTGCCATGCACCCAGTGTTGTACCTCTTTTATCATAAAACAGATCATTTGGACCGAAACAATATGTGTAGGGTATCATGCTGATAGATGACTTATCCTATAAGCTCTCAAATGGTGGTGCCGGCCAAGGTATTATGGGTAGATAAGGCAAATCCAAATCCAGACTAGATAATTTTGTTAGAGATAAGTCAGTGCACTTTTTAGGGTAGAAGGGATCTGATATAACCAATTTGCTTTCAAGTAGATGGTTGGTTGTATCATATTAGGATCCCAGTGTTGTCCTCTTCACTGACAGATTGAACATTCAGCCATGGCAATAGCTAAATCAGTCTTAATTAGAGGAATCCTGTGCTTTACCCATGCATAACCCCCATCACTGCAGCCATAGCTACCTTAATGGATCCTCTGGGCAATGATGAGGAACCTGAGCATAGAAACCAGCTGAAATCTACTGTATTATTCGGCCTGACTGTCAATTGCCTTCTCTGTAGTGGATTCTCTCTGTGGGCACTAATGTTAATACAAAGTCCTCACACAAAGTGTCCATTCCCCCCAAAAACTCTATGCTGCTTCTTCAGATCTCTTTGTCCTGGATCTTGCTCCTTCCAAGCTACTGGCCACTGGTCAGCATTACATTTGCATCCTTACCATGGTGACCCCACCACTATCTTTCAGGACATCTCTGAGTGGGGCTAAAGTTCTGAAGCATTCCAATTAAAGCTAGAATATGTTTATAAACCCATCTGTGAACTAGTTCCCAGTTTCTCCCACTTCTACCAGTTGGCCTTAGGAAACCTTCTGTGAGGTATACTATGAGTTGAGGAAGAAGCATTTCTACAATAAATGTGGGTGTCATGAGGAGCTAAGTTACAAATTCAAAGAATTTACTGGTGCCTCCTGGACCTGTCCAGGCCCAATCTCAGTTATGTACAGTGCATTGCTGCTGTGTCCATCCAGTCTTTTAACCTCATGTGTCTGATACTATCCAGGTCATGATGGGCATCTTGGGTTTATGGTAACTTGCTTGGTGCCCTATGACATGAAACTTGGTCTTTTCTAGGGTCCAGTACAACACAAGGATCTGCTTCTCAAATGATGGGGAATTCTCTGCCAGAGAAAACATAACCTTCTTCCAGATCCCTAAAGGTAAAAACTGTGAGTCTCTTACTGAAGCCTGCGAAAAACTCCACATTTTAATCCACGATGGGATATTGTATTCATTATATAAGTGCTGCATATTACTGCATGACAAAATACTCCAAAACTTAGTGGCTGCAATTATTTTACCTTCCAACTATTATTTATTTTAAATTAACTGTCTTTGTCTCTAAGTAATTACACTATCTGACCCATATTTCTGGAAGCAATAGTAGCCCTGATAGTGCCTGATTCCTTGTCCATTCTAATTTATATGGGATGGGATTTGAAAGCTAAAGACATGGGACTCTCTTATGCATTTAGTAGTAAGTCATTTGTTGCTATGTGACCAAGTTTAGCTAGGTGGGGTGGAGTAGCTCGACTCTTCCTTACAGGTATGACGTGCTCCTCCTTTAGTCCAATACAACAGGTTGAATGTTTGTCCCTCCTGTGAGATTTTCATTTCTACAAAAATGGCTGCTAATTGTAGTTCTGGTATTAACCAAAACATATTTTCCATTCAACAGTATCCAGAGCTGGGGAATCCACCCCAGCTGATGGGGTGGTAAATAATTCTCAGTAAGAGATTAACAATGACTCCCCAGGGAACTGCTTATACCCATCAATAAATTGATTCAATTTCTTAACTGTATATCCTCTGGTCCCCATGTTCTCTTGTCCTACAACATTTCCCATGTAAACCATGCTTTTTGTAACTAGAGGTCAAACAGAAGTAGCTTTCCTCTCAAATATCACAGTCACTCAGATTCCCTTGGTTGGAGCTTCACGTTCTGACCAAAGTGCAAAGATAAACTTAAATTCTGGTGTCTCTTCACTAGCAATGAAATGATTAACAAAACTCTTTGACACTTTGCTGTCAAACTATACATCCGTTTTATTCCATCTTCCTATTTTCCTAGGCTCCATATCTATCATCCTTAAGTACCATTGATAAGTTTTCCCCCATCACAGAGCACAATGTCTTTACCACTTCAAACCAAGGATGACTTAGTAACCATTTCAGACACAAAAAGTTCATTTTCACCTCTTTTCTTATCTGTATTAGTCTGCTCAGGCTGCTAGAACAAAGTACCACACTGAGTGGCTTAAACAACAGAAATTTATTTTCACAGTTCAGAAGACTGAGAAGTCCAAGATAAAGGTTAGTCAAAGATCTTTTCAGTCATTCCACTCCTGACACTTATGGCACTAGCTTATGCTCACGGGATCTTATTTAGTAAGTTATTTATGTAATCACATTCCAGCCATGTGACCAGCCTCAAACATTGAAACACCCCCACCATGTTCTACTAAAATCAGCTGCAAAGTCATAATAGGTAAATCCAAATATTATTATTATACAATGCTGAAAAGTAATTATATCCTGTCCTCAAACAACACACAGACTCATGTTTGCAAAGTACAATTCATCTCAATTAGTAGATTCTGTGGCTTTAGCCAAGGATCAGTACTATTCTCAGGCAACTCTAGAGCTAGAAATGCAATCAATAGCATTCAATCCAGTCTAGCTGAAATTAACCCATGCTATACACTAGAAATCAGCCAACATTTTTTGTAAGAAGTCAGAGAGTAAATATTTTAGGCTTTGTTAGACATATGGTCTCTGTTGCAACTAGTAAACATAGCATAAAAACAGCCACAGACAACATGTAAATAAATGCACATGACTGTGTTTCAATAACCCTTTATGAACAAAATTAGGCAGTGGATCAGCTTTAGCGAACAGCTTACAGCAGGCCAACCCCTGCTATATACCATTCCTTCTACTCATATCTGTACCTCCTCTGAATCCAACACAGGTAAGCATCTTAGTACTTGTAGTGCTATAACTTGCCAGCAGTTATAACTATCCTAGGGGTTATCACCTCTCCACTTATCATCAGCAATGCCATCTATAATTGCTTCTCACTGGTGAGTGAACCATTTCTATAATCCAATTCTGAGAATTGTCTTTTAAGGACCGCTTCTGTGCCAACTCTCTTATTTTGGGCTCCCTGAAAGCAGAGGCTGAGACAAAGACTTGGACAAGGATATTTCACTTAAGGTACAATCCCAGGATACAAGAGTGAGGTAATGGGGAGAGTGAGACAAGGAAGGAGGAGAAAATATGAGAGCATTATCAAAGTCTCTACCGTGGGTAAGGAGATGTCAAGAGACGCATTCAAAATATTTACTAGAATTGTCACTTAATGGTATAAAGAATGGGAGGTTGTAATCCTTATATACCAGCTCACATCCCATATTTGGTGATGAGTATTAACTACTCTGAATTTCTGGACTGAGCTTGTGCATGGACTAATTTAATTAATTCTCAGGCTCCTGCAGAATTAAAGAAAGCCCTGGAGCAGAAAGTGAAAAGGCACATGGTGCACTTAGGAGTGGGATGCTGTCAGTGAAGTTGAATCTAAGGTGGTACTGAACACTCATCACAATTATGGCTGAAATCAGAGGTGATCCAGGGGAAGTGACCCAGGGTGCCACAGGTATAGTCATATGGCACAGCAAGAATTCACTTGTAGCACTAATTAATAACCAACTCAATAAACAGAAGCTTCAGAGAAGTACTGAAGGGGAGTGGGGTGACCTCACAGGCCAACAAGGTAGAAAAGCCACTCCACCCAGTCCAGGGGGCCAAAGCTAAGACCAAGTGTCTAACTGGGTTTCAGCTCTCATGTCACAATGACAGCCAATTGTAGGATACAAGGTTTTAAGCCACTAAAAGTGTGAGTGCCTACTGAACTACTACACTAAGAGTGTGAGTACCTATGGAACTACTGCACTAAAAGTGTGAGTGCCTATAAAAGTGAGGAGTGCCTACTATTCTCTCAACTGTCTCCATGAAGCCATATGTAGCATATATGCTCAGGCCTGTCTTATAGCCCAGAAGAACTCTGCTCAGCCAGTGCCAAGTGAGCCAGCCCTGTAAATCAACACCTACAGCCTTTCTCCTCTTTTATGCTATAGAACCAATAAACTGCTGCTTAGAAAACCTGCTAAGCATCTGCTTCTATTTTATTTCAATTCTACTCCCAAAGAGCCTGAGGACAAATATGAGATGAGATAAAGAGAAAATTAAAGAACCTCTGTTATCACTTTGATATACACACCCAAGATAAGGTCAAAAACAAACAACCAAAAAATCATTAAAAATAAGATACACATTCCACATATATGTGTTAATATACGATATTTGTTTTTCTCTTTCTGACTTACTTCACTCTGTATGACAGATTCTAGGTCCATCCACATCTCTACAAATGACTCAATTTCGTTCCTTTTTATGACTAATATTCCATTGTATATATGTACTACATCTTCTTTATCCACTCATCTGTCTATGTATGTGGAATCTAGGAAAATGGCACAGATGAACCTATTTGCAGGGCAGGAATAGAGATGCAGACATAGAGGACAGACATGAGGACACACGGGGTGGGGGAGGGGAGAAGAACTGGGAGATTGGGATTGACATATATACACTACCATGTGTAAAACAAATCGCTAGTGTGAACATGCTGTATAGCACAGGGAGCTCAGCTCGGTGCTATGTGGTAACTTAGATGGGTGGGATGTGGTTGGGTGGGAGGGAGGTCCAAGAGGGAGGGGATATATGTATACTTATAGCTGATTCACTTTGTTGTACAGCAGAAACTAACACAACGTTGTAAAGCAATTATACCCCAATTTTTTTAAAAAAAGAAGATACATAGTGTAATTCTATGTTTAAAAAATTTTAAACCCTATAATACTAAACAGAAATGTTTAATTGTTCTATAGCCACTTTTTAAAATATTACATACTACTCAACTCATATTTTAAAAGTATAAGGATAATAAAAATGATCACAGTATAAATGCAAATGTGAAAAAGCAGAGCAGAAAAGTGCATATACTTTTACTGAGTCTTCATTTCAGATGAGTAAAGTGATATATATGTTTTTCACTACAGGCTTGACAGTACTGCTGAGGACCTTCCAAGAAGACTGCGATGAAATGGAAGGAGATTGTTCACAGGAATGATCACTTATAAAAGATTGAGCCGAGGGTCATTGCTGGTGGATTCCCAGAGTCACAAGCCTCTGAGATTAAGGAACTAAAATATTTTGTCCTGGCCACCACCACAAGCGCGAGGTAATGAATGCATTAAGCCTCAGCTGACTAAGAACAAGGCACTTCTGAAATGTCTTACCTTACTGATCAGAGTCTTTTGGATACAGAATGGATGATAGTATAGGAGCATGCTGATTTTGTTATTCTAAATAATGTTGGGAAAACTGGGGCACTCTTGTAAATATAGAAACAGAAGTAATAAAATCTTTCATAACATAGGAATGCAACTAGCAGTGACTAATGTCTTGCGGTTCTTTCTAGGATAATAAAATGTAATGTCTATGGAGTTTGGCCTGAAAATGATTTCAGCTATTTCAGGAACACAGTCTTGGACAATTTGTTGACACCCTGGCAAAAGAAGATCATTCTTAAATCATTAAATCAGTCTTCAGAAAGTAAGGAATCCTGAGTTTTTGAAATAAAGACAGAATCACAGATCTGAGGGAAATCTAAGCCTGTACAAGAGGAAGAACTGAAATGCGAAATGTACAGGTTAGGATTTTGAAAAGAGATTGGATAGAAATTTTGTAACTGGAAAATCTCTATTTGTTGGGTGGAGCTGCAGAAGGCAGTTTCATTTTGGATTCTTGGAGTGATCTAAGATGTCTGCCCTTTAATTTGGCTTTTTCTAGCCTTTTTTGGGGGGGCTCACACAGTCTCAAAGAACTGTCAATTGCACAGGGGTAAATTAGAAGCCCTACACTTCTGAAATTTATTGGATGGAAATTCTCCTTCACTTTAGTTAAGCTTAGCATCCCTTTAATTCAAGAACAATTTTGGGCCTTGGTAGAATCTTTAGCAATTATTTTATTCCTAGCTCCTGAAAATCATCGAATTCTAGGTTCTGTGGTTGAGAAATAACTACATCAGAGGCATAACAGAAAGGAATCTATTTTTTTAAATGCAAAGCCTAAGTCACTTGAAATTTTAAAGTGTCAGGATATATATGCTCCAAAGGGAGTGAAAATTGAAAACTACCATGTATTTGTATTAATTTTTTTAAAAAATTGATAGTCTCCCAGTGATATTTTGTTCATAATTATTTTATCAGACTGTCTCCAATTTAGTGCATTGGCAATGTCTTTAGACTTCAACAGGACTCAGGAATAACATGTCTTTGTATTAACCTCAAAACCATTGAACTACAAATAGTCCTCTGATACATGGTCATCTCTTGTCTTTTGACAGAGTGGATCTTCCATTTAAGGTGGATCTTTTTTGAGTTAATTTTCAGTGAAGGACAGGCAACACTAACTATGAGTCTTCTTGGTTGGAGCAAATGACATACCAAAAAAAAAAAAAACAGGAGATATTATTAATATTATTCAGAAACACCACACTTTTATTAAGTCATCTACTCTTTTGGCAAAGAAAGAAGAATCCAATTTAACTACTGGCCATCAACAGATGGAAGAGTTGCTACAATAAAACCAACAAACATCAGTCATAGCAAGTAACCAATATTAGCAATTTAACTCTCTGAGAAAGTTAATGAAATAAATTACTAGCCATTATATATTTTAGTGCCCAATGCTCGGACTTCTTGTTTCCTATCTAGAATGCTGTCCTTCATTTATTATTTTCCATGATATCTCTAAACTGTAATAACAGCAACAACTCAAACACAAAATGTCAAAAGTGAGCTATTCTCCCAAAAACATACACATACCATTTGGTGATGGTACTAGAAGGGATTTAGGAAATTTTCAGTTTGTTCAGGTCAGTGATTTTTCAAGGCACAGTATTACTTCATTTGTTAATTTATGCTACAAATTTATTCTATATTTATTTTACAGATAGAATAAAAACTAAACAAATAGATTAAAAATAAAGTGCCTATAATGTGAAAGTTGTCGTGGAGGGTACTACAGAGATAGCTAATTGTTAGTCTCTGAGATAAAGTACCTTATGATTTAATAGAGCTGTTAACAAAATATCTGCCATCCTAGGTAACATATGTTTAGTGATACAAAGAGAGATGAACAAAGAAGGGAGTATTTGAAAATGGCACTGACCAATGAGCAAGATTTCAGTGGACAACGAGGGCTTTCTGGGTAAGACAGACTCTGAGCAATCATGTAGAAGTAAGAAAGTATAAAGCATATTTTGAGACTAGCAAGGAAGTCATCTTGGTTTCTATAGAAGAGTAATAAAAGATGAGCTAGGAACATGTATTGGTTGGTAGCTATTTTCTTGAAAAAAGAAGCAAAGAATCCAATTCAACTACTGGCCCCCAGAGGAATAGAAAACGTGTAAACTGTTGTGATGGGTTACGTATAAGGATTAGTTCTGGAGAAAACTCCAGATGAAATTTGTCTTTGGTTCCCACATTCTACCCCTTTCAGTGTTCTAAAGCTTTCCTTTAATCCTCTTTAAAATCTACTTGTAGCCGCTCACTTCATGGTTAATTGCAAAATTCTGGTTAACCTCTTCAACTGTTACTGCAGAGATTTTATATATGTAATTTAAGAGTTATTAAGAATGAAACAGAGAATTCAAGCATAAATCAGTGGATGGAGAAGAATTAGAGAGGGTATTAATAAGCCTTCCCAAATGCCTAAATTCAGTTACCACGTGTAGGGTTAAGGTTTGCTCTATTACCTGGGACCTTAAACTTTCAGGTAGAAGTTTCCTTTCACATCTATGTAAATCTTCCTGGGAGTAAAATTATAGCTGTGTGGAAGATGAGAAACCTCATTAAGGAAGAAGTTCTCAAGTACCTGGATCAGAATGGAGTGGGAGGAAGGTACACCACAGAAAATCATAAAGATGCAATTCCTATTGCTACAGCTCCCTCCCTTAACCCCTCTCTTATGTCTGGATTAATTTAAGGCTTGGAGAGGAGTCTCAGTTTTCATCAAAATATACAGTAATCCAGGCCTCACACATTCTAAGTTATCCAGACTAGCTTAGAAATATCCACTTCACAAGGAAGCACATTTATAATCATCATTCATAAGTAATATTGGGAGAGGGACAAACAATTATTGAGCACCTTCTATGTACACATATTTTGCTATTAATTTTACATATATTATCTCATCGTTTTCATATAACTCTGAGAGATAGCTTTTTCAATCTTCACTAGACTTTTTCACGCCTCTTCTAATGAAGAATCTGAGAGTCAGTGAGTTAAGTGACTTGTCCTTACTCTTTTAGGAAGAGGCAGAACCAAGATTCAAACTGAGTTATGCTTAAGTTCTTTCACTATCATAATGTCTCCTTCATAACTTTAAATATCTTGTTGCTTTAATTCTTTACATGTATTGAATTACAAATTAGTAGAAATTTTAAAACTATGTAAATCATAAGATCTTTAAAAGAGAAAATGAAGATGGAATATCATGTAAACTCAGTTTCCAAACTTCAGTTCTTCTTACTCCAAGTTTCTTACAAAAAACCAATATTCTAGTTGCTTTATTTTCCAACGGAATTGATATTGACATTTAGTTCCTGACATTTCAGGTCACAAATGGTTCATTAACCAATTCAATAAAATTTGGGGACATGTGCTGTGGAAATCTGTCTTTGAGAGTGAAATTTGTGATTCATAGAACTTATTTTAGAGCTTAATTTTGAGATGGGGAGACTGAGCTCCTGAGAGTTTTGCTGAATAGCTACAGGTCCCAGAGTTACTTCATGATATAACTAGGTTATAACAAGTTTCTTGGCACCTGTAGTCATACTGTTTTCATTATGCCATAATTCTGGGTCTTCTACTTGCTGGCTGTGTACCTTTGGCTATTTAACCTCTTAATCTATTTTTTCCCCTTCTGTCAAAGGGGATGATAGTAATAATATCTTTTGTGGATGTATTGTAAGAGCTGTTCTTTTCCCTCTCCAAAACAACTTGTGATTTTGATTGGGGAGTCACCCTCTCCACATAGCTTTAGTAGCAGCCCCTCTCTCAGAAGTGTATCCTTAATAGTCTAAATCAAGCTTAGGAAACCATCCCTTTGTCACTAGTTGATATGGGGTGAACATAGGATATAATTCTGACCATTGATTCTCCAGAGGACATCTGCTGAGGGAATAAATCTGCTAGTAAAATCTTATTACAACTTAAGAAGATATTACCAAAAAGGTGAAGGAAGAAAATTACAGGACAATATACTTTCTTAATATAGACACAAAATTTCTTTTTTTTTAACATCTTTATTGGAGTATAATTGCTTTACAATGGTGTATTAGTTTCTACTGTATAACAAAGTGAATCAGCTATTCGTATACATATATCCCCATATCTCCTCCCTCTTGCATCTCCCACCCTCCCTATCCCACCCCTCTAGGTGGTCACAAAGCACCGAGCTGATCTCCCTGTACTATGTGGCTGCTTCCCACTAGCTATCTATTTTACATTTAAACACAAAATTTCTTAACAAAATATTTCAGAAGTAAATCCAGTAATATATAAAAGGAATAATACATCAGGTCCTAGTGGGGTTTATCCCACAAATGCAAGATTGGTGGAATCTCTGAAAATCAATCAGTGGAGTTCACCATATTAGCACAATAAAGGAGTAAAAACATCATTTCAATAGTTGCAGAAAAATTAGCTAATGAGTTCATCAGCTACTCATGAAAAAAGCTCTCAGCAAACAAGTATTAACAAGAAACTCTTCAATATAATGAAGGACAACTACAAAAACTGTGCAACTAACATTACACATAATCGTAAAGTTAATTCTTTACCCCTAAGATCAGGATGTCCACTTCCATCATCACTCACTGAGTATTTTTTGAAATGTAATTCTAAAATTGTAATAGAAGAATAAGAGAAATCAGGCATGTAGACTGGAAAAGAAGAAACAAAACTGATGCTATTTTCAGACAACATTGGGCATACAGAAAATCCTAAGGAACCTACAAAATAATTTCTACAACTAGTAAATGGATTTAGAAAGGTCATAGAATAGGGACTTCCCTGGTGATCCAGTGGTTAAGAATCTGCTTTCCAATGCAGGGGACGCAGGTTCGATCCCTGGTCGGGGAACTAAGATCCCACATGCCACAGGGCAACTAAACCCACACACCACAACTACTGAGCACACAAGCCACAACTAGAGAGGCCGTGTGCCACAACTAGAGAGAAACCCATGCTCCCCAACCAAGAATCCTGCACCCCACATTGAAAGATCCCACATACCGCAATGAAGATCCCGCACACTGCAACTAAGACCCAGTGCAGCCGTAAATAAATAAATATTAATTTTAAAAAATAGAAAGGTCATAGGACAAAGGTTAAATTATAAAAATCCATTTTAGCCACCGCCACCTCCAGCATTCGCCGCCATGAAGCTGAGCGACAGCGTGCTGAGGAACTTCCATGTCGCCAAGGTGTTCCGCGAGAACTCGGACAAGATTAACTGCTTCGACTTCAGCCCCAACGACGAGACGGTCATCTCGAGCAGCGACGACGACTCTATCGTGCTCTGTGACTGCCAGGAGGGCAAACCAAAGAGAACCCTGTACAGTAAGAAATATGGCGTGGACCTCATCAGATACTCTCATGCAGCAAACACAGTCGTTTACACAAGTTGTGTACATAGTCTCCAGATGATACCACCCCTTCCCCATCTCCCTACCAAGAGCTGGCTCTAGGCTTGTGTTATATGTTATATTTAGCCTTTTTATATATGACTTGGGATTTCTATTTTAGTACAGTGTGTGTACACCTTCATTTAAATATATCGTGTATGTGCATACATATATACATATATGTGTATGCATACATATATGTATGCATGTGTGTTTGTGTATATATATATATATATATATATTTTTTTTAATATCAGAGTTCAGCTGAAGGAGATAGAGTCCTCTGCCCCAGGAGAAAGACTGCATCCTTGCTAATAGTGTTTGCCTCAAGTGTTAGTCTTCCTTATTACCTTTTTCCCTTTGGGAGACTGAATAAAAGCTAAGCTTTTGAGTGTTCGCTGTCCCCAAGGCAGCTAAGTGAGGGTCTTGGAATGACTCCTTTGTGTACCTCAAGCCACACTTTGGGGTCTTCTATGCAGTATCAGCTCCCTTTTTGCCCAGTGATGCTCTGTCTGCGCCTGTATATGTGTGACAGTCACTTTTGCATTCCTTTTGTGTCTGGCTCCCAGCATTTGTGGACAGAATTCTGGAACCAGAGCATTTTCAGCTTGTCTGAGGCTTCTTTGCCAATTATAGGTCACTCCTGTTTACCTGGTATGTCTACTTTCTTACTTCTTTTCCTTGCCTTCTCTTGGGAGAGGGAGGATTCCTGATTGGGGTTGAGATGAGCTGCAGGTAGCTCATTGCCTTTTCCCCTGCATGGCTTTCTAAGAGCAGGACAAGTGGCATGTTATTTCACTAAGTTCCCAAACGTCTAAGCGAGTAACACATTCCCTGCAGATCCAGAAACAGGCTCAACAAGGTTATGTTTGACTAGCCCAAGAGTACCTAGCTGCTCATGGGGAAAGCAAGCCATTACTGCCTCTGTTCAGCAGCAGAAATAGGCTGTGAATTGCTAGCAATTACTGTTTTGTTTTGCTTTTTTAGCAATCACTTTTTGCCTTGTTCCTTAATCTTAAAAGCAAGGGACATACATCTTTCCCAGACATGGGCTGGCATCTGCAGCTTCTGAGGTGCCACACACTGTATAGCTCTACATTCTCAGAGTGGAGGGACTTTTAGAAACCAAGTGAACTGAGCTATTACTGCCCACCCCTGGCTTTCCAGGGTAGAAAATTCATGGTAGGAATAACTGTTCAGAGAAAGTACTTGGAACTGTAGGTTAACAAGAAAGCCTGCGTAATTAACATATCTGTACCCAGAGCAGCCACAATGCATAACTTGTCTATCAGCAGGAAAACGATTTGTATTGAGTTCCTGTGTGTCCAAAGCTGAGGCACCATGTCCTTTGAAATTATGCACTGCACCGCGTCTATTTACGGGGATCTGTGGCTGCAGAGCTGGCTCCTGAGTTGGGAAGGAGAGGGAAAGATGCAGCTGGAAGTGACCAAAGATGATGTGGTAGTAGGAAAAGGCAGAATTAAGGGAGAAAAGAGTCTGTGGGTCAGAGAGGCTGAGGAACACCAGTGCTGCAAGGACACCCTCAGTGGGAACAAGAGGCGCTTAAGCTCTCCTGGGGGTGGGGGGGCGCACCACGCTCTCAAGAGTCAGGGCCAAAGCCTCTGATATATATGCAACAGTGACATTGCACTGCTCAACCACCAGCCAATGGGGCATTTGTTGTTTTTTTTTTTTTTAAGAAAAACCCATTTCAATCATAATTAATACTTATTAAGAAAAATCTGGGAATTTTAAAAAGAATCAGTTTGCCACCCAAATGTTACCACTGCTAATCTTTTGGTGTTTACTGTTCCTCTAGACATTTCTGTGCATAGATTTTTGGTGTGTTTACATAGTTGTTATTCTACTGTATATACAGTTTTATGTCCTTTTTGTAATTAACATATAAATGTTTTTTCCATGTTATCTGTCTTAAACAGAAATAAATAAATAAAATAAAAATCAATTTTTTTTATATGTCAAGATAAAATAATTGAAAATGAAAGTAGCATATCATTTACAGTAACATCAAATAACAGAAAGCCTTTAGGAATAAATTTAACAAAAGGCGTGCAGAATGTTATCACTGAAAATAACACAGTATTGCCTAAAGAATAAAAAGAAGACCAAAATAAATGGAGAGATATCATGTTCATAGATTAGAATACTCAGTATCATAAAGATATTAATTCTCTTCAAGTTAATCTATAGAGTCAACACAATCCCAGTCAGGGTTTTTGTAGACACTTAAAAGTTGGTTATAAAATATACATGGCACTGCAATGGACCTAGAATATTCAAAGCAAGCCTGAAAAAGAACAAAATTATAGGATATACATTATCTGATTTCAAGACTTACTACAATGTGCAGTAATAAAAATGGTATGGTGTTGGCCAAACTATAAAGAGATAGATCAACAAAATAAAATAGAATGCTCCAAACTAGACCCACACTTACGTAGACATTCAATTTTCCACAAAGGTGCCAAAGAAATTCAATGGAGCAAAGTGTGGATTTTTAACAAATAGTGCTGGAACAACTGATTCCATATGCAGGAATAAAATCTTGCCTGCTTTCTCATACCACACCCAAAATTAATTAGAATTTAAAAGGAAAACAGGAGAACATATTTATTACTTTCGTTTAAGCAATGGTTTCTCAGAAAGAACACAGGAAGCAGTGACTCAATAATGTAAGAGATAACTTAGATTTTACCAAAATGTAAAACTGATATACAACAAAAGATGCCACTACAAAAATGAGTAGGCTAGCCTAGAGAAAATATTCACAAGGTTGGCATTTAGAATATAAAGAAACCATACAACTTTATAGTAAAAGGACAAGCAGTCCAATTTTAAAAATGGGAAAAACATTTGAACAGACACTATACTAATAATGTATATGAATGACCAATTAGCACATATCAAAAGTGCTTGACATTATTAGCCAGGAAAGAAACATAAATTAAAGTCACAATGAATAGAGCTACCAGAAAAGCCAAAATTAAAAAGACTGACAATATTAAGTGTTGGTGAAGACATGGAGCAACTGGAATTTTCTTACACTCTTACATTGCTGTGCGACTACTTTGGAAAAAAAGAGGTCTGAAAGTTTATTATAAAACTAAAGACACAGCTATCTGTGACCCCAAAATTTTACTTTCAGATGTTACCGGAGATAGCAAAGACTAATCTGTAAAAAGACTTGTATAAGAATATTTATAGCAGCTCTATTCATATTAGCCAGAAATTGGAAATAGACCAGGTGTCCATCAGTAGGAGAATAAATCAACAAAATGTGACTTATTTATACAATAGAGTGTAACTCAAAAATAAAAAAGGAATGAACTATTGATACATACAATAACAGCTGAATCTCAAAAAACATTATATTGAATAAAAGAAACCTTACATAAGAATACATATTGTATGATTCCATTCTAATGAAATCATAGAACAGTCAAAACTACTGTTTTGGGAAAAAAAAATATTGTGGAAAATAATCAGAACTGTTGTAAATGGAACAGAGGTGGAAATTAACTGGTAGGAGACATGAGAGAAGTTTCTAGGGTGAGGGTAAAGTTCTACATCTTGATAGAGGTTTGGGTTACATAGGTATATTCATTTGTCCAAACTTAACAGTCATGTAAAATTTTCTTGTTTATAAATTATGTCATGAAAGAAAAAATACTGTAAACAAATGCTTAACTTTAGTTAAAGTAAGCATGCTACAGTATTTAGGGAGAAATATATGCATGTCTGCTATTTACTTTGAAATGCATCAAAAAATAAGATGAATTGATAGATGAAGAGTAGAATAAATAGATGGATGTACATGCAGTAAAGATATTATGATGCTGATTGTAGAATCTACGAGTGGGGGTGTCATCCCATGAGTCTAACCTGAATATAAACCAGCATCAGAAATGTTTGATCAACTTATTACCAAAATCTTTCTTTAATGGAAAATCTTTCAAGTCTGTACAACCCAGGAAATTCCTGTCATTACTTAACCTGTCAGAATCTCCATTTGCAGTGGTATCTGATGAGAAAGCTATGATACCCGTCAGTGCACCAGTGAGAGCGTTTCCCTAGGACTTTTCTAATAAACAGGCTTCTGGCTCACTGCTGAAAGATGGCTGAAGACAGAACCATCTGGAAAGCAGAGTACAGAATGATCTCTATTTTTCCAAGATTCAAAGGATGGTGGAACATTTCTGAATGAAACCATGGATGTTATTCATAAAATCTGGGCCACATGAGGTTAGAGGCATATTGATTTCCAGTCGAAGGATGAATTGGCCATCTTTGGCCTTTCAGGAAAATGACCACAGATTAAGATGATGAAGAACAGATGCCACTATTTGAAGCTTCAATTAGAAAACCTTAACTGGGCTTAAGGGGCAGGACAACCATAACAAATGTGTCTTGCCGCACATTGACGGAAAGATGACAAATATTTTAATGTGGTGAAGACGAATCCTGGGTCTAGCTGTTTCCGAATGAATAATCTAGCCAGTTTGAAAAGGTTTGAAGACGTAAAACTTGCCAATACTTAGCAAGTTCCAGAAAAGCCTGCGATTTGAGCAATTCCATGCTGGAATTAGGTTTAAGAACAAAAACTATTTTTTTTTAATGTTTTCTTAGAAGAGTTACTTAAAGAGAATTCCATACGTAGTAAAGCTTAGAGAAAATGTAGTCATTTGAAAACCTAGTTTTGTTTTGTTTTGCTTTCCTTCTCCTTGCTAAAATCAAATACATGCTATACATTCCCTCTGAAGTTACCAGCCTCTTTGTTTTCTTTCTTTTTTCTTTTTTTGAACTTTATTTTATTTATATTTTTATACAGCAGGTTCTTATTAGTTATCTGTTTTATACATATTAGTGTATATACGTCAATCCCAATCTCCCAATTCATCCCACCACCACCACCCCTGCCACTTTCCCCCCTTGCCATACGTTTGTTCTCTACATCTGTGTCTCTATTTCTGACTTGCAAACTGGTTCATCTGTACCATTCTTCTAGATTCCACATATAAATACGTTAATATACGATATTTGTTTTTCTCTTTTCTGACTTACTTCACTCTGTATGACAGTCTCTAGGTCCAACCATGTCTCTACAAATGACCCAATTTCTTTCCTTTTTATGGCTGTGTAATATTCCATTGTATATATGTACCACATCTTCTTTATCCATTCATCTGTCAATGGGCATTTAGGGTGCTTCCATTACCTGGCTATTGTAAATAGTGCTGTAATGAATATTGGGGTGCATGTGTCTTTTTGAATTATGTTTTTCTCTGGGTATATGCCCAGTAGTGGGATTGCTGGGTCATATATAATTCTATTTTTAGTTTTCTAAGGATCCTCCATACTGTTCTCCATAGTGGCTGTATCAATTTAACATTCCCACCAACAGTGTAAGAGTGCTCCATTTTCTCCACACCCTCTCCAGAATTTGTTGTTTGTAGATTTTCTGATTATGCCCATTCTAACCAGTGTGAGGTGATACCTCATTGTAGTTTTGATTTGCATTTCTCTAATAATCAGTGATGTTGAGCAGATTTTCATGTGCTTCTTGGCCATCTGTATGTCTTCTTTGGAGAAATGTCTATTTAAGTCTTCTGCCCATTTTTTGATTGGGTTTTTTGTTTTTTTAATATTGTTACATAAGCTATTTATATATTGTGGAGATTAGTCCTTTGTCCATTGATTCATTTGTAAATATTTTTTTCCCATTCTGAGAGTTGTCTTTTCATCTTCTTTGTAGTTTCCTTTGCTGTGCAAAAGCTTTTAAGTTTCATTAGGTCCCATTTATTTATTTTTGCTTTTATTTCCATTTCTCTAGGAGGTGGGTCAAAAAAGACCTTGCTGTGATTTATGTCAAACAGTGTTCTTCCTATGTTTTCCCCTAAGAGTTTTATAGTGTCCAGTCTTATATTTAGGTCTTTAATCTATTTTGAGTTCATTTTTGTGTATGGTTGTAAGGAGTGTTCTAATTTCATTCTTTTACATGTAACTGTCCAGTTTTCCTGGCACCACTTATTGAAGAGACTGTCTTTTCTCCATTGTATATCCTTGCCTCGTTTGTTATAGATTAGTTGACCATAGGTGTGTGGGTTTATCTCTGGGGTTTCTATCCTGTTCCATTGATCTATATTTCTGTTTTTGAGCCAGTACCATACTGTCTTGATTACTGTAGCTTTGTAATATAGTCTGAAGTCAGGGAGTCTGATTCCTCCAGCTCCACTTTTTTCCCTCAAGACTGCTTTGGCTATTCAGGGTTGTTTGTGTCTTCATACAAATTTTAAGACTTTTTCTTCTAGTTCTGAAAAAATGTCATTGATAATTTGATAAGGGTTACACTGAATCTGTAGATTGCTTAAGGTACTATAGTTATTTTCACAATAATGATTCTTCCAATCCAAGAACATGGTATATCTCTCCATCTGTTTGTGTCATCTTTGATTTCTTTCATCAGTGTCTTATAGTTTTCTAAGTACAGTTCTTTTACAACTGTAGGTAGGTTTATTCCTAGGTATTTTATTCTTTTGTTGCAATGGTGAATGGGAGTGTTTCCTTAATTTATCTTTCTGATCTTTCATTGTTAGTATATAGGAATTCAAGGATTTCTGTGCATTAATTTTGTATCCTACAACTTTACCAAATTCATTGATTACTTCTAGTAGTTTTCTGGTGCATCTTTAGGATTCTCTATGTATAGTATCATGTCATCTGTAAACAGTGACAGTATTACTTCTTTTCCAGTTTGTATTCCTTTTATTTCTTTTTCTTCTCTGATTGCCGTGGCTAGGACTTCCCAAATTACGTTAAATAACAGTGGTGAGAGTGGACATCCTTGTCTTGTTCCTGATCTTAGAGGAAATGTTTTCAGTTTTTCACCATTGAGAATGATGTTTGCTGTGGGTTTGTCATATATGGTCTTTATCATGTTGAGGTAGGTTCCCTCTATGCCTATTTTCTGGAGAGTTTTTATTATAAATGGGTGTTGAATTTTGTCAAAAGCTTTTTCAGCAACTATTGAGATGATCATATGGTTTTTATTCTTCAGTTTGTTAATATGGTGTATCATATTGATTGATTTGCATATATTGAAGAATCCTTGTATCCCTGGGATAAATCCCACTTGATCATTGTATATGATCTTTTTAATGTGTTGATGGATTCTGTTTGCTAGTATTTTGTTGAGGAATTTTGCATCTATATTCATCAGTGATATTGGTCTGTAATTTTCTTTTTTTGTAGTATCTCTTTCTGGTTTTGTTTTCAGGGCGAAGGTGACCTCGTAGAATGAATTTGGGAGTGTGCCTTCCTCTGCAATTTTTTGAAAAAGTTTGAGAAAGATGGTTGTTAGCTCTTTTCTAAATGTTTGATAGAATTCACCTGTGAAGCCATTTGGTCCTGGACTTTTGTTTGTTAGAAAAATTTTCATCACAGTTTCAATTTCATTACTTGTGATTGGTCTGTTCATATTTTCCTTTTCTTCCTGGTTCAGTCTTCGAAGGTTATACCTTTCTAAGGATTTGTCCATTTCTTCCAGGTTGTCCATTTTATTGGCATCGAGTTGCTTGTAGCAGTCTCTTATGATCCTTTTTATTTCTGCAGTCAGTTGTAGCTTATCCTTTTTCATTTCTAATTTTATTGAATGAGTCCTCTCCTTCTTTTTCTTGATGAGTGTGGCTAATGGTTTATCAATTTTGTTTATCTTCTCAAAGAACCAGATTTTAGTTTTATTTATCTTTGCTATTGTTTTCTTTGTTTCTATTTCATTTATTTCTGCTCTGTTCTTTATCATTTCTTTCCTTCAGCTAACTTTGGGTTTTGTTTGTTCTTCTTTCTCTAGTTCCTTTAGGTGTAACGTTAGATTGTTTATTTAAGATTTTTCTTGTTTCTTGAGGTAAGCTTGTATAGCTATAAACTTCCCTCTTAGAACTGCTTTTGCTGAATCCCATAGGGTTTGGATCATCGTCATTTGTCTCTAGGTATTTTTTGATTTCCTCTTTGATCTCTTGGTTATTTAGTAACGTATTGTTTAGCCTCCATGTGTGTGGTTTTTTTACGGGATTTTTCCCTATAATTGGTTTCTAATCTTATAGTATTGTGGTCAGAAAAGATGTTTGATATGATTTCAATTTTCTTAAATTTACTGAGGTGTGATTTGTGACCCAAGGTGTGATCTATCCTGCAGAATATTCCATGTGCACTTGAGGAGAAAGTGTAGTCTGCTGTTTTCAGATGGAATGTCCTGTAAATATCAATTATATCTATCTGGTCTATTGTGTCATTTAAAGCTTGTGTTTCCATACTAATTTTCTGTCTGGATGATCTGTCCATTGGTGTAAGTGAGGTGTTAAGGTCCCCCACTATTATTGTGTCACTGTCAATTTCCTCTTTTATAGCTGTTAACAGTTGCTTTATGTATTGAGGTGCTCCTAAGTTAGGTGCATATATACTTATAATTGTTATATCTTCTTCTAGGATTAATATTTATGAAGTGTCCTTCCTTCTCTTTTGTAACGTTCTTTATTTTAAAGTCTATTTTATCTGATGTGAGTATTGTTACTCCAGCTTTCTTGTGATTTCAATTTACATGAAATATCTTTTTCTATCCCCTCACTTTCAGTCTGTATGTGTCCCTAAGTCTGAAGTGTGTCTCTTGTAGACAGCATATATACAGGTCTTGTTTTTGTTTCCATTCAGCAAGCCTATATCTTTTGGTTGGAGCATTTAATCCATTCACATTTAAGGTAATTATCGGTATGTTTGTTCCTATTACCATTTTCTTAATTGTTTGGGGTTTGTTTTTGTAGGTCATTTTCTTCTCTTGTGTCTCCCACTTAGAGACGTTCCTTTAGCATTTGTTGTAGAGCTGGTTTAGTGGTGCTGAACTCTCTCAGCTTTTGTTTGTCTGTAAAGCTTTTGATTTCTCCATCAAATCTAAATGAGATCGCTGCTGGGTAGAGTAATCTTGGTTGTAGGTTCTCCCCTTTCATCACTTTAAATATATTGTGCTACTCCCTTCTGACCTGTAGAGTTTCTGCTGAGAAATCAGCTGTTAATGTTATGGGAGTTCCCTTGTATGTTATTTGTCGTTTTTCCCTTGTTACTTTTAATTATTTTTCTTTGTCTTTAATTTATGTCAGTTTGATTACTATGTGTCTCCTCATGTGTTTCTCCTTGGGTTTATCCTGCCTGGGACTCTCTGTGCTACCTGGACTTGGGTAGCTATTTCCTTTCCCACGTTAGGGAAATTTTCAACTATAATCTCTTCAAATATTTTCTCGGGTCCTTTCTCTCTCTCTTCTGCTTCTGGAACCCCTGGAATGTGAATGTTGTTGTGTTTAATGTTGTCCCAGAAGTCTCTTAGGCTGTCTTCATTTCTTTTCATTCTTTTTTTCTTTTTTCTGTTCTGCAGCAGTGAATTCCACCATTCTGTCTTCCAGGTCACTTATCCATTCTTCTGCCTCAGTTATTCTCCTATTGACTCATTCTAGTGTATTTTTCATTTCATGTATTGTATTGTTCATCTCTGTTTGTTTGTTCTTTGATTCTTCTAGATGTTCTTTAATTCTTGTAGGTCCTTGTTCAACATTTCTTGCATCTTCTTGATCTTTGCCTCCATTCTTTTTCTGAGGTCCTGGATTGTCTTCACTATCTTTATTCTGAATTCTTCTTCTGGAAGGTTGCCTATATCCACTTTATTTATTTGTTTTTCTGGGGGTTTATTTTGTTCCTTCATCTGGCCCATAGTCCTCTGCCTTTTCATTTTGTCTCTCTTTCTGCAAATGTGGTTTTCAGTCCACAGGATTGTAATTCTTCTTGCTTCTGCTGTCTTCCCTCTGGTGGATGAGACTATCCCCTGTCAATGATTGTTCAGCAGTTAGTTGTGATTCCAGTGCTCTCACAGGAGGGAGTGAGCGCATGTCCTTCTACTTCTCCATCTTGAGCCATCTTCTTGTTTTCTTTCTTTAATGAAGAGAAAAACATTATCCATAACTGCAGTCTCAAAATAATCTCTAGAGATTATCCAATATGTTTCTATTTCCAGGCATTAGTGAATTTGTTTCATTTCAAAACCAAAATAAGTAATACTGGTGATAATTAGTAGTCTTATAAATGAGTAACCACTGAGAATAATCCAGTCTTAATAAGTAGAAAATTAACTGAACTTATTACTATAATTATTTAGATGGAGATTTTCTATTTTCATGACAAAGATTTAGAAGCTTTGCCTTCTAAACTAACACAAGAATATGAGAGATCACTTTTGAGAGAGTTTGTATTATTCCTAGCTCTGAAGACTTGCATAAATCATAGCATGTCGGGCCTCTATAAAGAGAAAGGTCATTCAGAACTTAAAGGGCAATGTCTAGTTAGTTTCAGCATATTTATATCTTCCTGACCTGCACACGTGTACACTTAAAGCCAGGAAGGAAGCAGATTGTATAGGAAGGAAAAAGCTTGGGCTTGGCATCAGACACTCACTAGCTGTTTGACCTTTGGCAATTGACCTAATTTTACTGAGCCTCAGTTTCCTTGAATGCAAAGTAGAGATCCATGTGCCTATCATGTCTATGTATTGGGAAGACTGGGTGGCATAAAGTCTGTAAAAAAGCTGCAGAGAACCCACACAGGCAAGCATTCCTGGAGAAACAATTTTCTGAAGTTGATAAAATCCACGCTCACACCTATGAAATAGTAAATGACTCAAACCATCTATTTTCAGGGTTACATGTGTGCTCTAAGTCCAATGAGAAAATGGTGATGTGTTTGCACCTCATCTCACCACTTGAAATGTGGTATTAATTCCCACTGGACTGTGAATCACAATCACATTGCCCAGTGGCTTCATAATGTGTTTTAGATAAAAATTTAGAAGAATTATGGATACTAGAGCATTATTTGCTTCAGCAGTGATGTGCATTACCCCACCAAATACTGTTAGCTTTATTTCTTCCTTATCCTCAATGATACAATATTTTTAAAAATCATCTCCTACATGGAAATCAAACTGTGAGTTTGTTCGTTGTTGTCTACATGTGTTCTCTCCTCATAGAGATGTCTTAAAATTCGAACACAAGGTATGTGGGCTGCACTGACTTGCCCCTTCCAATCTCATGTATGGCAGAACCTGTTGCCTCTCCAGGGACTAAAGCTTGGTCTGAATTCAAACCAATGATATACTATTTTTAAATCTATAATTGACATTCATAAAATTTAAATCAGAGACACTGGATTTGAAGTTTCCAAAACCTTCCATCTTCTTCACATGAAGACATTTTTACCAACATATGTGATAGAAACTGAATCTCATACTTCCTCTTAACAATTTCACCAGATTATCAGAGCTCTTCATTCCCAATGCAACACATGTTGACCAATAACTGAATCTCACCAAATGCTCGCTTGGTGGGTCTACCCCTTCCTGCACTCACATGCTGTATACGTACCACGACACAGCTGTGTTTGTTCCCAAACATTTAATTGCCAGTTAAATTTATTATTATTATTATTTCACAATTTAATTAAATATAACAAAAGCCTATGAATCATGATTAAGAAAATAAAGTTGCTGTTTCTATGGAAGTTGAGTTGAATGCTTTGGAAAGACTCAATAAATAGAAATGACAATACAAATCAAAATAATTAGGGGGAGGCAGAAAAATATAACCAAATTAGAGGGGAAAAGTAATAAAAATCTAAAAATTCAGCACTTAGAATACTTTTACTTTTTAAAGTTGTTGCTTCACAGAAAGGAAAGAAACTTGGACATTGACACTGATGTAAAATTGGTGTAGTTAATGGAAGAGAAGCAATAATGAACTTCAAACAGTGGACCCATACTCAAAGAAAACATTCTAAATCCACAAAAGGAAAAAAAAAACTGTATCTGAAGATCCATTTATATGTTTTAAGTTAACATAAACTGCATAAGTTAGGTGCGAAATTTTCCAATTCAACCCGTGTTATCAATTAATTAATCAATTGCAGTTATAATATACCTAATTTTAAAAGCTTCTGTTGAGTTGGAATATTCTTCATTGAATTTTTGTACAACAACAAATCAATCTTATTTGTTGTATTCTTTTAGCAGTAAACCCAAAACAAGAGACCTTAAATTTGAAAATAAGTTAAATAAGAATTAAGAAGTTAACAGCTAATTAACAACAAAGTTTTGGGTTCTTTCTAATTGGCTGTCTTCATTGATTTCTCACAAATGGGAAGTCCCCTGTGCTCCAGGTGCCCTTTCTCCCTGTGGATGGTGGTCTCTCTCGTTTAGCCATCCAAGTTGCCTTCATGACTTAGATAAACATACAGCCTGGTTACAGAGGACAGTCCTGGTTTGAGCCTGTTGTCCTGACATAATTATTAAAAGCACTGCAATTCATTTCCAGTGGTATCCCCACTTAGATGATAAATTATATGAGCTCCAGGGCTTCCCTGGTGGCACAGTGGTTGAGGGTCCGCCTGCTGATGCAGGAGACGCGGGTTCGTGCCCCGGTCTGGGAAGATCCCACATGCCACGGAGCGGCTGGGCCCGTGAGCCATGGTCGCTGAGCCTGTGCATCTGGAGCCTGTGCTCCGCAAAGGGAGAGGCCACAGCAGTGAGAGGCCTGCATACCACACACACACACACACACACACACACACACACATACACACAAAATTATATGAGCTCCATATTCTTATGGTTTCTCATACCACCTTGGTCTCTGAATGTTTTACTTTTTCATCTTCTCTTCCTCCTTTTATCTCATTACACTCTTCCTTGAGAAAAAAAATATATATGTATATATAGTTGCTCAGACATTTATTTTTGGCTTAGAGAAGTAGATCTTATTCAAAATTTGCAAAAAGTGGACCTTATTTGGAAGGAAATATAGATATATCACAAAACTCATATATCAGGTAGCATTTTCATTCCAAACTGGGGCCATTAACACAAGACCCCAAGAAGGCAAGGCTGTCTGCATCTCTCTGTCTCTCTCTGTCCCTGACTACATGGTCTCTCATCTCATCTTCTCTTTGCATGGCTTTTCAATCTCCTTTTTCCCTGCTGACCAGCATTTTCTGCTTTACTTTCACTGAACCCAAACATGGCCATCCCAGCCCAAACTTTATATCATCTGCCAGTTCAAGTACTCAACAGAGACAGTCTTAGCTGACTTGGACATAATTGAAATTCTCAAGAAAAAATCGATCAGGTAAGCCCAAGAACTTAGGTTAGTTCCCTGGTATCAGGCTTACAATTGTTTCAGTAAACTGTGTGGGGTGGGGGGAGAAGTTCCGAGGTAGATGGGACCATGTGACACAGATTCTCTGACAAGGCAATATGGGTGGGGGAAAATAATAGACTTTTTTTTTTTTTTTTTTTTTTTTGCAGTATGCAGGCCTCTCACTATTGTGGCCTCTCCCGTTGCGGAGCACAGGCTCCAGATGCGCAGGCTCAGCAGCCATGGCTCACGGGTCCAGCCATTCCACTGCATGTGGGATCTTCCCGGACCGAGGCACGAACCTGTGTCCCATGCATCAGCAGGTGGACTCTCAACCACTGCGCCACCAGGGAAGCCCATAGACGTTTTTAATGTTTCTCTTCAGACTCTGAAAGTAACTCAATGGCTAATATCACAAATCAATCTAAATCTATGCACATGTACTAATGGCTGATCGTTATCCTAAAATAAGGTAAATATACTTTTTAAAAATTTTATTTTTGGCTGTGTTGGGTCTTTGTTGCTGCACGTGGGCTTTCTCTAGCTGCGGCGAGCGGGGGCTACTCTTCGTTGCGGTGCACAGGCTTCTCATTGCAGTGGTTTCTCTTGTTGCAGAGCATGGGTTCTAGGCTCGGGGGCTCTAGAGCTCAGGCTCAGTAGTTGTGGTGCAAGGGCTTAGTTGCTCCGCGACATGTTGGATCTTCCCGGACCAGGGCTTCAACCCATGTCCCCTGCATTGGCAAGAGGATTCTTAACAACTGTGCCACCAGAGAAGCCCACGTAAATATACTTTTAAAAGAAGGTCAAAAACATAATGTATAATGAAAATCTCTGGTTATGTTGAAAGCCAGCGATAAAGATATCTATGACGAGAATCATTTAAGAACCTCTTAATAAAAGAAAACAGCACAAATAAATGTAGATGAATGATAGCAACTGCTGCACTCCTCCTTCTCAGCCTTCAACTGACCCCTAAAAAACACAGGTTGTCAAATATTAGCCTATGAGTAGAATAGCTCACTACACATTTAGTGAGAAAATAAGTTCACAAATAAGACAATATGTTTCTCTTACTGTAACCCCAAACTAGTTTCAAACAAAGGGAAAAGGGAGATCAGTGTAGTTTTGGGTCTTGGCTTTTATTTAAAATAGTTTGGGGAGAGTGAGCCTCTCACTTTAAATCTGAGATTCATTTTACTAATCTGTAATTGACATGGTCAAATTATTTAATGATAACTTGCTGGAAGTTGTCAGTACTTTGCTGTCTCAGATATTATTTGTGTTTTATTCAATGTTCCCTCTAAATGCTTTAAGAAATGAGCAGATAACCACTTTATATAAATAGCATCAGAAGGAAATAAAATGTAGAAGACCTGGACTTTCCTTTTAAGGAGTTTACAATTGAAATGAAGAGATATAGTTGAAAGCTTTTAGCTAAGTAAATTTTTATCTCCTCTCATCAAATGTACCCATACTCTTTCCTATTAAAATTCATCAAGCAACCATGATGGTACTAGGTAAGTAGTGAAATGCCAAGATATGGAAAAGATAAAAGTTATTGGTAACTGCTTTTTGGGAAAAACATTGTTTCAATCCCAGTATCATCACAATAATATTTTTATTATTAATTAATAAACTTTATGAGAAATTTTAGCTTCACAGCAAAATTGAAAGTATGGAGTTCCCATATATCTTCTGCCCCCACAGATGCACAACCTCCCCCATTATTGACATCTTACATCACAGTGGTGCATTTGTTACAATGCACGAACCTACATTGACACAGCATTACCACCTAAAATCCATAGTTTACATTAGTGTTCACTCTTGGTGTTGTATATTCTATGGGTTTTTACAAGTGTATAATGACATGTACCCACCACTGTAGTATCATACATAGTAGTTTCACTCTCCTAAAAATCCTCTGTACTGTGCCTCCTCATCCCTCCCTCTGTCAACCACTGATTTTTTTTTTAGTCTCTATAGCTTTGCCTTTTCCAGAATGTCATGTAGTTGGAATCACACAGTATGTAGCTTATACAGATTGGCTAGTTTTACTTAGTAATATGCACTTAAGTTTCCTCCTAGTCTTTTCATGGCTTGATAGCTCATTTCTTTTTAGCACCAAATAATATTCCAGTGTCTAATAGTAATATTTACTACAGTTTATCCATTAACCTACTGAAGGACATCTTAGTTGCTTCCAAATTTTGGCAATTATGAATTATGAATAAAGCATCTATAATCATTGTTGTGCAGGATTTTATGTGGATGTAAGTTTTCAACTCCTTTGGATAAATACCAAGGGGTGCAATTGCTGAATTGCATAGTAAGAGTAGGTTTAGTTTTGTAAGAAAATGCCTGTCTTCTAAAGTGGCTGAATCATTTTGCATTCCCACCAACAATGAATGAGAATCCCTATTGTTCCACATCTTTGTTAGTATTTGCTGGTATGAGTATTTTGAATTTTGGTCATTTTAATAGGTGTATACTGGCATCTCATTGTTTCAATTTGCTTTTCCCTCATGATATATGATGTTGAACATCTTTTTATATGCTTACATGCCAACTGTATATGTTCGTGGTGAGATGGTTCAGATCTTTTGTCCATTTTTTAATTGAGTTGTTCATTTTCTTATTGCTGAATTATGAGTTCTTTAGGATAACAGTCCTTTATCAGATGTCTTTTGCAAATATTTCCTCCCAGTCTGTGACTTGTCTTCTCATTCTCTTGACATTGTCTTTCACAGAGAAGAAGTTTTTAAATTTTAATAAAGCCCAGCTTATTATTTCTTTCATGATTTTTGCTGTCATATTTAAAAAGTCGTTGCCATATGAAAGGTCATCTAGGTTTTCTCCTTTTATCTTCTAGGAGTTTTGTAATTTTGCACATTACAATTAGTCCTATGGTACATTTTGAGTTAATTTTATTGAAGGATGCAAGGCCTATGTCTAGATTCATTTTTTCTGTTGTAAATATTTAGGTTGTACAGCATGATTTTTTAAAGGTATACAACCTGATGATTTAATATATGTATATATTGTGAAATGATTACCACAATCCAATTAGCTAATGTATGCATCACCTCACATAGTTATCTTTCTTTTTTGGTGGTGAGAACACTTAAGATCTACTCTTTTAAGGCTTCCCTGGTGGCACAGTGGTTGAGAGTCTGCCTGCCAATGCAGGGGACAGGGGTTCGTGCCCTGGTCCGGGAAGATCCCACATGCTGCGGAGCTGCTGGGTCCGTGAGCCAGGGCCACTGAGCCTGCGCGTCCAGAGCCTGTGCTCCGCAACGGGAAAGGCCACAACAGTGAGAGGCCCGCGTACCGCAAAAAAAAAAAAAAAAAAAAAAAAAAAAAAAAATCTACTCTTCTAGCAAATTTCAAGTATACAATACAGTTGGTCCTTGAACTATGAGGGAGTTAGGGGCATCAACACCTACACAGTCTAAAATCCACGTGTAACTTTATAGTCGACCCTTTGTACCATGGTTTTGCATCTACAGATTTAACCAACCTTGTATGTGTAGTACTGTAGTAGGTATTTATTGAAAAAGATCCATGTATAACTGGACCTGTGCAGTTCAAACCCGTGTTTTTTAAGGGTCAACTATATTATAAACTACAATCATCATGATCTATATTAGGTCCTCAAAACTTATTCATATTTTAATTGAAATTTGAACCCTTCAACCAATATGTCCCCAGTTCCTCAACCAACCTCTGGCAACCACCACTCTGATTCTGTGATGCATTCTCTGATTCTATGAGCTCATTGTTTTAAATTCCACATGTAAGTGATATCATACAGTATTTATCTTTTTGTGTTTGGCTTATTTCGCTTAGCATAATGTCCTCCAGGTTGTCACAAATGTCAGAATCTCTTTTTTTATGTTTGAATTACATATGTGTATAAATATATATAGATATAGATACAGATACAGATTACATTTTCTTTATTCACCTATCAATAGACACTTAGGTTGTTCCATATCTTGGCTATTGTCAATAATGTTGCAATGAACATGGGAATACAGGTATCTTAGAGATGCTAATTTCATTTCTTTTGGATATATACCTGGAAGTTAAATTGCTGGATCATATGGTAGTTCTACCTTTAATCTTTTGAGGAAACTCCATACTGCTTTCCATAATGGCTGTACCAATTCACATTTCCACTAACAATGTACAAGAGTTCCCTTTACACTACACCCTCACCAACACTTGTCTTTTTGATAAGAGTTATCCTAACAGGTATGAGATGATATTTTATTTTGAGTTTCCTGATGATCAGTGATGTTGAGCATCTTTTTATGTACCTCTTGGCCATTTGTATGTCTTCTTTCAAAAAATGTCTATTCAGGTCCTTTGCCCATTATTTAATTGGGATGATCTTTTTGCTCTTGAGTTGCATGAGTTTCTTATATAAAATGGATGTTAATCTCTTATCAGATATATGGTTTGTGAATAATTTTCTCCCACTCCATAGGTTGTGCTTTCATTTTGTTTATTTTTCTTTTGTTGTGCAGAGTTTTTAGTTTGATGTAGTCCCACTTGTTGATTTTTAGTTTTGTTGCCTATGTTTTTGGTATCATATTCAAAAAATCATTCCCAGATTGATGTCAAAGAGCTTGTTCTCTATTTTTTCTAGGATATTTATAGATTCAGGTTTTAGATATAACTCTTTAATCAATTTGAGCTAACTTTTGAGTATGGTGTAATATTTTAAAATCCCAATTTCATTTTTTTTGAATGTGGATATCTAGTTTTCCCAATACCATTTATTGAAGAAACTATCCTAACCCCATTGTGCATTCTTGGTGTCCTTGCAAAAGATTAGTTGCTCATATATGTGTGGGTTTATTTCTGGGCTCTCTATTCTGTTCTACTGGTCTATATGTCTGTTATTATGCCAGTACCATACTGTTTTGATTATTATAGCTTTGTAATATAGTTTAAAGTCAGATTGCTGCCCTAGCTTTGTACTTCTTTCTCAACATTTTTTTGACTATTTTTGTCTTTTGTGGTTCCATACAAAATTTTAGGATTTTTTTCTATTTCTGTAAAGAGTGTCATTGAAATATTGATAGGGATTGTATTGAATCTGTAGATCACTATGGGTATTATGGATATTCTAACAAAATCAATTCTTCCAATCCAACAGCATGAAATATCTTTCCATTTGTTTGTTTCTACTTCAGTTTTTTTCATCAGTGTCTCATTGTTTTCATCATATGTATCTTTCACCTCCTTGGTTTAATTTATTCCTAAGTATCTTATTCTTTTTGATACTATTGTAAAGGAGATTTTTTTAATTTTCTTTTTTGAATAGCTTATTGCTAGTGTATAGAAATACAAATAATTTTTGCAGGCTTATTTTTTATCTTGAAACTTTACTGAATTTGTTTATTCTAAATATTGTTCTAACAATTTTCGGTGGAGTATTCAGGGTTTTCTCTATATAAGATCATGTTATCTAGACACAGTTTTTCTTCCTTTCCAATTTGGATACCTTTTATTTCCTTTCTTGCCTAATTTCTCTGGCTAGGACTTCCAGTATTATGTTGAATAGAAGTAGTGAGAGTGGTCACTCTAGTCTTTTTCCTGATCTTAGAGTAAAACCTTTCAGCTTTTCACTGTTCAACATGTTACTAGCTGTGACTTGTTATATGTGGCATTCATTATGATGAGTTATATTCCTTCTATAACTAAATTTTAATGGTTTTTGATCATGAAAAAATGTTGAATTTATCAAATGTTTTTTTCTTCTATTAAGAAGATACTATTTTGTCTTTTATTATGTTAATGTGGTGTATCACATTGTTTTATTTGCATATGTTGAAACAACCTTGCCTCCCAGAAATAAATCCCACTTAATTATTGTGTATGATCCTTTTAATGTACTGTTGAATTAAGTTCACTAGTAGTATACTGAGGATTTTTCCATCAGCGTTCATCTGGAATATTGACCTGTAATTTTCATTTTTTGTAGTGTCCTTAACTGTCTTTGGTATGAGGGTCATGCTGACTGCATAAAATAAGTTTGGAAGGATTCCCTCCTCTTCAGTTTTTTGGAAGAGTTTGAGAAAGATTGGTGTTAATTCTTTAAATATATGGTAGAATTCACCAGTGAAGCCAGGGGGTCCTGGGCTTTTCCTTGTTGGGAGGCATTAATTGTTTCTTTAATCTCCATACTTATTGTTGGTCTGTTCAGATTTTCTGTTTCTTTATGATTCAGTCGTGTTAGGTTGTATGTTTTTAGGAATCTATCCATTTCTGCTAGGTTATCCAATTTGTTGGCATAAAATTGTTCATATTTTATCTTTCTGTGGTATCAGTTGTCTCCTCTTTCACTTATAAGTTTATATATTTGTATCCTCCTTCCTTTTTCTTAGTTTAGCTAAATGTTTGTCAATCTTGTTTATCTTTTCAAAAAACCAACTCTTAGTTGCATTAATCTTTTCTGTTGTATTTCTATTCTCTATTTATTTATGCTCTAATATTTATTATTTCCTTCTTTCTGCTAACTTTGGACCTAGTTTGTTCTTTCTCCCTGATAATGTTAGGTTAAAAGAGCATAAAGATAAGTTATTTGTTTGAGGCCTTTCTTTTTTCTTCTTGTAGGCATTTCTAGCTATAAACTTCCCACTGCTTTTGCTGCATCCCATAAATTTTGGTGTATTGTGTTTCTATTTACATTTGTCTCAAGATACTTTTTGATTTCCTCTTTGACCCATTGGTTGTTCAGAGTGCGTTGTTTGACTTCACATATTTGTTAAGTTTTCCATTTTCCTACTGTAATTGATTTCTAGTTTTATACTATTATGCCAGGAAAAGATACTTGATACGATTTCAATATTCTTAAGTTTGTTACTACTAGTTTTGTGCTTCAACACATAAGCTACTCTGGAGAATATTCCATGTACCCTTAAGAAGAATGTGATTCTGCTGCTGTTGGATGGAATGTTTTGTGTATGTCTGTTAGATAAATTTGGTCTATAATGTTATTCAAGTCTACTGTTTCCTTATTGATTTTCTCTCCAGATGATTTATCCGTTGATGAAAATGGGTTATCAAAATCCCCTACTATTATGGTATTGTTGTCTATTTCTCTCTCTCTTTTTTTTAAAATATTTTCTTTATTTATTTAGGTGCGTCAATGTTGGATGCATATATATTTACAAATGTTATATACTCTTGATGAATTGACCCATTTATCTTTATGTAGTGACCTTCTTTGTCTCTACAATGGATTCCAACTGAAATTTTATTTGTCTGATATCAATATAGTCATCCCTGTTCTCTTCTGATTATCGTTTAAGTGGGATATCTTTTTCCACCCCTTCACTTTTAGCCTATATAAATCCTTAAAGCCAAAGTGAGTCTCTTGTAGGCAACATATAGTTGGATCCTGTTTTTTATTCATTCAGCCACTCTATCCATGAGTAGAGAATTTAATTCATATACATTCAAAGTAATATTTGATAGATAAAGATTTACAGTTGTCATCTTTTTTTATGGTTTTCTGGCTGTTCTATAGTTTCTTTTTTCCTGTCTTTCTCTCTTGCAGTTTTCCTTTGTAACTTGTTGGCTTTTTTGTGGCAGTGTGCTTTGATTCCTTGCTCTTTATCTTTTGCATATCTACTAGAGTTTCTTCTTTGTGGTTATTATTAAGTTTTTATAAAACATCTTATAGCTGTCTACTTTAGGCAACTTAACTTACTCTCATACCAAAACTCTACACTTTTACTTCTTCCCCACTCCAACACTTAATGCTACTGATGCATACTTTATATCTTTTTTATTGTGTACCTATTAACAAATTATTTTACCCATGGTTGTTTTTAATATTTTTGTCTTTTAACTTTTATACTAGAGATAAAAGTGATTTATGAACCACCATTATATTATTAAGAGTATTATGAATTTGACTAGATATTTATGTTTATCAGTGAGTTTTATACTTTCACATGTTTCATGTTGTTACTTAGTACCCTTTTATTTCATCTTGAAGAATTCTTTTTAACATTTCTTGTAAGGCAGGTCTAGTGGTGATGTACTCCCTCAGCATTTGTTTGTTGAAAATAGATTTACCTTTTTTACATGTGGATGTCCAGTTGTTCCAGCACCATTTGTAGAAATGACTATCTTTGCTCCATTGTATTGCCTTTGCTGCATTGTCAAAGATCAGTTGACTCTATTTATGTGAGTCTCTTTCTGGGCTCTCTATTCTGTTCCATTGATATATTTGTCTATCCTTTCATCAATACCATACTACCTTGATTACTGTAGTCTTGAAGTTGGATAACGTCAGTCCTCCAACTTTGTTCTTCTCCAGTACTGAGTTAACTATTGTGGGTCTTTTGCCTCTTTATATACTCTTTGTAATCAGTTTTTATTTAAATACCCACAGTATTTTGCTATTATTTTTATTGAAATTGCATTTTATCTGTAGATCAGGTTGGAAAGAACTGACATCTTGACAATACTGAGTCTTCCTAATTATGAACATGGAATATCTCTCCACTTACTTAGCTCTTCTTTGATATCTTTCATCAGAGTTGTATGGTTTTTCTCATATAGATCTTGCACATATTTTACTGAGTTAATATTTAAGTGTTTTTTTCTTGGTGGTAATGTAATTTTAAATTCCACTTGTTCATTGCTGATACAATAATATTTTAAAGACTTTTGCTAATGGCTCTTAATAAATTCCCTGATATTTGGCCTGCAGCACCAGAAAACACAACAGACTGCCTTTGCTTTAGGTGCAAGTATGTCCAGTAAATACGGTCTTATTCTATAGATTTCTTTGCAAAGTAAGTTTTCAAAGCTCTAAAGATGAATTTATGAGATATTTTGACATGAATTATGATACCTGTCAATGATCATATGATCGCCATGAGTAAAGAATTGTATCAATCAATAGCTGACAAATTTGGAAATGATTAAAAAGTGTTTCCAATTACAAAGAAATTGTTTTATATGGTAAATATAATAGATCTGAGAAAGACTGAAGTAGAGCGCAAAGTTTTACAGAATTTCAGGGCAAGTGGTATCTAATTTATTTCACGTATATATCATATAAATATATGATATTTATATATTTTACCCTCCTTACCATTATCCAAAACAATTTCTATTAATTATAATGCTTTAAAAAAGCTTATAAACATGAAATTTTAATTTTTCAGTGTGTATAATATTCAGTTCCTATGGGTAAGCCAGCTTATTTCTCATACCATCTCTCCATAACAAGATCACTAGTTAGCAGAGGGTAATAGAATCTTAAAAAACTATCCAACATTTCCGGTTTAAATGATTCTTACCAATCCAACATCTACCTGACCAAGCAAACCATATTTTAAGGGAAGAAAATTTTAAAACAAAAAATTTTAGTACAGGTTATGTTTATGATGCTACATGAGCAATCTATACTCCTGACACATTACAAGCGGAGAATTTTCTCCAGTCAGTGATAGTGAGTGGATAAGCAAAAGGATGAATTTAGTCCCCACATATTTCCACATTTATTCTTCCAGAATCCATTTCTAGACAATCTATATGTCACTATCATTGTGCAAATTGTTTACACATGTACATAAATTGATTCATAGCATCCACTAATTTTACCTGCTCATGTAAAATCCTGTAAATATGTCCAAAATGATGTACAGAGGCACAGCTCTGACAGCCAGAAAAAAACTTAGAGGTTACAAGTTCCAACAGGTTTTGTGTATAGCTGAGGAAATGGAAGCCAAATAATATTTAGAGGTTTGCCCAGTATCACCTAGTCTGAGGATATGTTTATTTTCCAAATATCTTAAAATACAATTAAAATATCATTAAATGAAAAGAACAGTTAGATAAGAGATGTTGAGAAAATTAGTACTCCTGTTTATGTTCTCACATAGTACATGGTTTCACTCCTATGGACCTTTGCCCAAGCAGATCCCTCTAAAATTCCTTCCAAACCTGATAATTTTCTTTCAAAATCATACTCAGGTTAAACATCCCTCTAATGGTTTCTTGGACTCCACCCCCGAACTATGAGCCATTACTTTGTTACCTCTATTCTTGGTACTTGCATTACCTTATATAACACATCAGATAGAGCTCTTACTCCAGCCACTGTTGTTGTGACTACTTCTATAAGTCACGGACTAGGTTTGTGCAATTGCAAACTTATTTCATGCCTTTGCTGTGTACCTTTTGCTTCTTGTCATGAGGTTTCTTTGACACAGCCATGGCTCACCTCTGGGTATCTACTCAGTACTCATGCACATCAACTCATGGAAGTTAACACACATGTGACTATCCTTTGACCAACTGGGAAAGAGCACCAAAGAATGCATTCTTGCCATTTTATACCCTGGAAAGCCAGTTTAAGATGCATTTCTAAAGGCTCTTCACATGGACCTGCAGGATTGAGCACGTGCAGTTATTCATAGGATAACTGACTTGATAATGCACCTCCCACTCTACATTGCCTTCATCCTTTTCCTGTTTACTCCCATTATTTCTCACTATTGCTACCTGTGATCACTTCCCAATTATATTACCTGAGTGCAAGGCATTTTCACAATAGGAAATTGCAACAACCCAGTAAAGACTGGACTATGATCTCAAATATTTTAGGAATGGAGATTTGTGATACCCCATCCATCCAATTAAAAATATAGCAGAGAGTAAGGGAAATGTGGACTTGATAGTGGAAAAAAAATTATGATGGTATTCTTTGGCCTGGTAACCAGATACAGAGTCAGAAACTATTGCAAGTATTCATATTTTGTGTTTACTGATTATTTTTCTCCCCTTTTCCTCATACTTTGTATGAATGAGAAGTTGTGGTAATGTTGAATATTACAGTTATGACTGAATGGCATCATTCCATCACTATATTGTAGTTGGTGGAACTGTGTGTCTCTTTGGTGTTTGTGATGATAGTTTCTTCATCTGAAAAGGGCAAAAATGTATGCTACATGGCAAAACCAGGGAAGGCACCAGCCTCTGACCATTTAATCACTCATACACAGTATCCACCTTTTCTGCCCTTCTTGTGTCAAGGAGGATGACCCCTATGAGTTACATCACTAAATCTCCCCTCATGACTGGCTTTTAGTAGGATCTTGCCAAGGGGAGAAACAGCAAACGATTGGAAGGCAGAGAAGAGAAATTTTGTGGTATTTATTCCCTTATCTCTCCCTGCCTGGCACCATTATCTCCACTGGCAAGTTGTGTCCTTCTCATTCACAGCTCCCAACAGGCTCTGGTCACACTATTTCTTCCTCATGTCTTAAGGAATAATGGCTTCTCATTGTTGCTCATCCATATGCCGTACCATGCCTTGTTTGTCCTGTCCAGTCTGCCTGCCTATTAAAGTCTTTCATTTGAGACAACTGAATTAATTCTGGTTATTGCCAGTTCCCTGGCTGATTAACATACACTAGCTCCCACACACATGCACACATACCTACACACAGATGCCACGACACAGAACATTCTCATTCAAGGCAAATGACTCATCTATAAAGTATAGTAACCACCTGCCCTGTCCACCCATGTCCCTAGTGTGCCTTTTCCCCTATCTATTTACATTAAGGTCCCATACCCCCAGGTTACATAATTTTTATTCATGACAGGACACATGAACACAAGAGTCAGCATGACAAAATTGAAATATTAATTTAGAAATAATTTAAAGATGCTTATTTCATGACATATTATAGAAAAAGAAAAGAGACAATGTCTTCATGTGCCAGCTACAGTTGCCATTATTCATCTTCAAAACTAAATCACATAAGATTATGGTGTTTAATATAATGTGGTAAAGGAACAGATTCACAAGCCACCTCTTTACCTTATTTTTATTCCCAATATCAACATATTCTTCTTGAAATCTCAAGAAGAAATCTGGGGAAGATCTTTTCACCATCATTCACATGACCTCCATCTGCAAAGAGGGTAAAGACATCTTTTCTTGTTCCCATTCCATGGTTGAATGACTGATTGTTTGCAAAATGAGCTCAGTGTTTTAAAATCTATGGTGGACAACTGTCATTTATTTTATGATATGTGAAATAAGCACCAAAAATTGATACTCTCACCCCAACTTTGAACTGAGAGCTACGTAGGCAATGAGAAGGATTCTCCCTGAAACAGGAAGACAGCTCATGGACCCACGGTGCAGAGGTCCCGGTGGCAGCACCCTGCATCCAGTGATGGCAGGGCTGAAACAAGCTGAAGTGTCTTGTGCACAGTGGACAAGTGCTGCAGCTTCTTCACTGGACCAGTTCTGTGACATGGTTTGGGGTATTTTTCCAGATCACATATCCACTAAGCATGGTTCTCTGTTTCTCCAAGGAATTTATAAATTATCCAGTATCCTTTTATTAATTTTCATTTTTTTAATTATTCTGGACCTCAAGTGAACAAAAAGTGATTCAGTTATAATCCTATGCTGTCATCATATAAAACCATTCTCCTGTTTTATTACATTGTTGCATTTTTTGATTCTTTCATTCTCCCCACTACCATCACTAAATAAACCTGCTCTAATGTCCTTGGTATATGTGCAGGGAGATATATATACACATATATATTTCAAAAGTTATACCATTGTTTTGGGCATTATGTTTTTTTTAAACTTACATAAGTGATGCTAAGCTGAGTGTCATTCTGTTGGGATTTTTTATTAATTATCTCTGATATCTATGAAGCTCTATCTATGTTTTTGTATATGCCTGTAATCGTGGCCTCAGCCACACTGTAATACATAATAGTTTTTCTTAAATTTTATTTATCTCTTCTCCTATGATGGAAAATTAGGTTACCTCCAATTCCCACTACCATAAACAGTGTTTCAAAAAACATTCTGATGCATATTCCTTTGTGGACAGATGTATTTGTTTCTCTGTAATTTATGCTATAAGAGGATTAATGGATCACAGGAAATACACATAATGGCTACATCAGTCTTTGGTTCCATCAGTGCACATGGCTTCCTGTTTCTCTATGTTCTTACCAGCACTTGGTACCATCCTACTTTCTTACTTTTTACAATCTGGTTGTAAAGCGTTGTTGATTTCCCTGGTTATAACTTGTTTACTTGTTATATTTGTCAGCAATTTGAGTTTCTTCTGGGAATAGTTTATTCATATCCTGTGCCCACTTTTCTTTCTGGTTCTTTACCTTATTCTTATTTATAAGAATTCCTTCTAGACATTAATTCTCTGCCAATTTTAAACATTGTAATTATCTTCTCCAAATATGACATCCATCCTTTACCAAAATAGAATATTTTTCTGCTTAAATTACCCAGCCAAAATCTGTTTCTATTGTTTATATATAAGAATTTTGATTAAAACTGAGTTCATAATGATATCTTTAATTTCTTTGATGATCAAAGAAAGTTATTTCCAAGAATTCTTATTCTGATTGATGAATAACATAATGTTTATGTAGCCTTATGTAAAATATTCTCTACCTTTCCCTATGTTTCCCATAAGAAAAATCCATAATTGCCTTCCAAATACTCCACATCCTCTATGAAATTGTTTCAAAATAGCAGCACAGGGGAAAACTTCAAGATGGCAGATGAGTAAGATATGGAGATCACCTTCCTCCCCACAAATACATCTACATGTGGAACAACTCCTACAGAACACCTACTGAACACTGGCAGAAGACCTCAGACCTCCCAAAAGGCAAGAAACTCCCCACGTACCTGAGTAAGGCACACAAAAAAAGAAAAAACAGAGACAAAAAAACAGAGACAAAAGAATAGGGATGGGACTTGCATCTCGGGGAGGGAGCTGTGAAGGAGGAAAAGTTTCCACAAACTAGGAAGCCCCTTCACTGGTGGCGATGGGGGGTGGCGGGGGCGGGGGGAGCTTCTGAGCCATGGAGGAGAGCGCAGCAACAGGGGTGCGGAGGGCAAAGTGGAAAGACTCCCGCACAGAGGATCGGTGCTGACCAGCACTCACCAGCCCGAGAGGCTTGTCTGCTCACCCGCTGGGGCGGGCGGCGACTGGGAGCTGAGGCTCGGGCTTTGGTCGGATTGCAGGGAGAGGACTGGGGTTAGCTGGGTGAATACAGCCTGAAGGGGTTAGTGCACCACACTAGCCGGGAGGGAGTTTGGGAAAAAGTCTGGACCTGCCAACGAGGCAACAGACCATTGTTTCCGGGTGCGCGAGGACAGGAGATTCAGAGCACGGCCTAAACAGCTCCAGAGACTGGTGTGAGCCGCGGCTATCAACACAGACCCCAGAGATGGGCATGAGATGCTAAGGCCGCTGCTGCCGCTGCCAAGAAGCCTGTGTGCGAGCACAGGTCACTCTCCACACCTCCCCTCCCAGGAGCCTTTGCAGCCACTGCCAGGGTCCCGTGATCCAGGGACAATTTCCTTGGGAGAACACGTGGCGCACCTCAGGCTGGTGCAACGTCCTGCCGGCCTCTGCCACCGCAGGCTCGCCCCACATCAATACCCTTCCCTCCCCATGGCCTGAGTGAGCCAGAGCCCCTGAACCAGCTGCTCCTTTAACCCTGTCCTGTCTGAGCAAAGAACAGATGCCCTCCGGCAACCTACACGCAGAGGCGGATCCAAATCCAAAGCTGAACCCCAGAAGCTGTGTGAACAAAGAAGAGAAAGGGAAATCTCTCCCAACAGGCTCAGGAGCAGCGGATTAAATCTCCACAATCAATGTGATGTACCCTGCATCCGTTGTACTTGAATAGACAATGAATCATCGCAAAACTGACGCAGTGGACTTTGGGAGCAACTGTAGACTTGGGGTTTGCTGTATGCAACTGACTGGTTTCTGGTTTTATGTTTATCTTAGTTTAGTATTTAGAGTTATCATCATTGGTAGATTTGTTTATTGATTTGGTTGCTCTCTTCCTTTTTTTATATAAAGATATATATATTTTTTTCCTTTTCTCTTTTTGTGAGTGTGTATGTGTATGCTTCTTTATGTAATTTTGTCTGTATAGCTTTGCTTT
>RJWK010008319.1:29445-47919 GCA_004363435.1 Platanista minor | reverse complement strand
GGGTACCTACTATGTACCAGCCATTTTTTTGTGTGTATTATCTTTCAGTTGATTCTTTGAATGGACATAAGTGAAATACATAAGAAGATGCGTGATTTAAAATGGTTACCATAAAAAGGTGGAAAATAGCAAGTGTTGGCAGGCTGTGGAGAAGAAATTGGAGCCCTGTACACTGTTGGTAGGAAACTAAAATGTGCAGTCAATATGAAAAACCGTACGGTGGTTCCTCAAAAAGTTAAAAATATAATTACCATGTGATTCAGGTATTCACTGCTGGGTATATATCCAAAATAATTGAAAGCAAGGTTTAGAAGAGATAGTTGACTATTCATGTTCATAGCAGCATTATTCACAACAGCGAAAAGATGAAAGCAACCCAAATGTCCATCAGCAGATGGATGGATAAATAAAATGTGGTATATACATGCAATAGAATATTATTCAACCTTAAAAAGGAAGGAAATTCTGACACATGCTACAACATGGATGAACCCTAAGGACATTATGCTAAGTGAAACAAGCCAGTCACGAAAAGATAAATACCGTATGATTCCACTTATATGAGGTACCTAGAGTAGCCAAATGCATAGAAATTCAAATTCCACAAATAGTGGAATGCTGGTTTCCAGGGAGTGGGGAGAGTGGGGAATGGGGAATTGTTGTTTCATGGGTACAGAGTTTCAGTTTTGCAAGAAGAAAAAGTTCTGGTAATTGGGTGCATAACATGAGTATTTTTAACACTAATGAACTGTACACTTTTGAGTTTCACGTTATATGTATTTTACCACAATTTAAAAAAACCCAAGAAGATGACTATGCTGGCTTTCTTAAGCATGATTATCAGCCTATTGATTTATGCTGGCCTTGAAAATAAGCCCTAATTAAGGCGGCAGGGCACGAAGGCATCAGTACGGCCTAATGAGAAAAGCCCGTTGCAGAGGCTCTCCGAGAAGTTCAGGTTCTTCTTTCCTCTTCTTTTAAATCCCCCTTCTGTTTGGCTTCCAGTGGAATATGCTGCAGTGTGAGGCACTGGATGCAGCAAGAACACACTGGCCTGGCGGTGAGGAGGCCTCAGATCTGCCCTGACACTGCCATGTACTAGCCGAGTGATGTTGGACCAGGCCTGTGCCCTCTTGGCCTCGGTCTGCTCATCTGTGAAGTGATGGGGTTGGACCCGATGAGCTGTAAGGGGCTCCCTCCCCACTGCCATGGGTCAAAGACTCAGCCAACCACAGGGAATAGTGGGGAAGAGTTCCATTTGTAGGAGAAGGGTGCCAGGTGGGCTGGGGGGAGTAACGGTGATAAATGTGAATGACAATTTGGAAAGCCTACGGGGAGACTCCCAGCTCAGCTAGAGTCCTCTCAGCCTCCACTCTTGCTCTTAAATGTAGGGCACATCATGCTGAGGGCTGCTTCAGGCCCAGCAGATCCCCAGGCACACAGGGCTCCATTTCCACTTCTATGAGTATTTCCTGAACACCCAGGGGGTTTCCTGCCCGGTACTATATGCTTGAGAGTAAAGTGCTACCGAATAGAGTTTACAATTTCTTTTAGAGAAAATGGGTGAGAAAAGAGACAAGATTTGATGGAACAGATATTTGAGGACACCTACAGGACTGTTCATACCCACAGGTCTTAGGCAGACCTACAAAGTCGCAGGGGCACAGACACATGTGTCCTCTCTCAGTTCAGGGAGGGTCCAGAGAGGAAAGCAGTTCTGCTAGGGAACTTCTGGGAGTACGAGGACGACCCACTTTAGATGGACCTGACGTAAAGTTTTTTAATTGTGTTGCTGTCCCAAATCTCCACTGGTCTTTGTAATCTGCCAAACTGTGCAGAGGCTAAGCAAAGAGGATTGGTTTTGGAGGCAGATGGACCAAATTTGAATTCTGACTTCACCACTTGGTCTTGTACAAAGTATTCAATTGCCTTGAGCTTCAACATCCATCTTGCAGGGTTGTCTTAAGGTTTAGATATATTACAGATGAACCTCACTGCCCAGTACAGAATAGGTGCTCAATAAATGGTAGATGATGAAGAAGACATAGTCTACCCTCTTGAGGCCATCCTGTATGTTGGGGCAAATAGGTGGACAAATAGTTATCATCATGGTAATCATCATTTGATAGGTGTTAAAATAGGTAAAAGAGGTGTACTGTGACAGTCTTAAAGCTAATCTATAAATTCTTTAATAATCCTCTTGAGAGGGCTATTGGGAGGTGGAGATCTCTGTCTCCTTCTCTTGAATCCAGGCAGGCCTGTGACTGCTTGGACTAATTTCATATGGTAGAAGCCACCGTGTGACTTTTGAGGCTAGAGCACTTGTTCATGGATATATTTGGCCCTGGAGCCCGGAGCTTCTACGTAAGAAAACTGACCCCTCCAAGGCTACCATGCTGGAGAGGTCACGTGCAGTAGGCACCCAGGGGACAGTCCCAGCTGAGCCCAGCTTCCCTGCCATCTTTGCCAATGCAGCAGACATACAGAAAAGCCATCCTGGACCCTGCCCATCAGTCGATCTGCCAGCTGAATACCATTGTGTGCCCTCTATCAGTGCCACGTGGTGCCAAAAAAATTACCTAGCTGAGCCCTCCCTGCATTCTTGTCCCACAAAATTGTGAGGTATAATAGTTGTTTTACGCAGCTGCACTCTGGAGTATTTGCTACTCAGAAATAAGAAACTGGAACGTATGGATGACAGGCACACAGAGGAGAGGTGTCTGATTATGGGGTAAAGGAAGACTCTAGAAAAGAGGCAACACTTGAGTTGTGCTCAGAGAATGGGCAGGAGTTCACCAAATAAGGAGAAAGGACAAGGGAGCCCCAGGAAGAGGACAGCATGCTCAGGGAACAGCAGGTTGTCTGGGTGACCCCAAGTATGAGCTGGGGGGTCGGGGCAAGCTGGAAAAAGAAGCCGGAAGCAATTCGTGAAAAGCCAATATGCGTTATCTTATTCAGACCATATAGCATCTACATGAAGTTGTTGTTATTATCTACATTTTACTGAGAAGGAAACTGGGATCCAATGATCTGTAGAGTCCTTTGCAAGGTCACAGAGGATTGGCAGAGCCAGAATTTTAACAGGCCCGCCTGACTCTGAAGTGCACGCTCTTAACCAATATGGTAGACCCACCAGGGTGGAAAAGGCCATTTTAGAAATCTCAGGAATAGACAAGAGGGAATGCAAGCCCATAGATGACAAAGAATATCTAAAATACTTTCAGAAGGGACAGGACCAGAGCAGAAGACAGAACTAGGACCACGTCCTAGAGGGTGTGGAGAAAGGTGTGGGGTAGGGTGGAGCTGGGGGACAGAGATGCTGGTGGCCAGAGGGCCATCGCAGGAATCTAGGCCAGGATAGGACTGTGGGGTGGAGAGAAGGGGGCTGGTGAGAGCTCTTTCAAAAATAGAGTCGTCAGGATAGGACTATGGCATGATGGAGAAAGACGTACAAGACGGCATTTAGGCTTAATTAAGCATCGGGCACTTGTGGACTTTTATCAGCAAAGGTACATGAGAGGAGCAGGCTACTGCTGGCTGGGATGGTGCCGAGGGGCAGTGAGCTGGACCACCCACACGCATTCTTCTTGCGGGACCTCCCAGGGCGGCTGCCATGGTGTTAGGGCCCAGGGACAGGGTTACATCAGGGAGCTCGGGGAGTGCCAGGAGGATTCCGACTGTGGCTCAGGGTAGCCTGTGCAGGACGGTCCGGAGGTAAGGGAGCATTCTGGGCAGGCAGGGCTCTAGAAGGAGCCGGCACAGGGGTCTTGTGTGTGGACACACCCACTGGCTGCTGAAGGGTGAGATGTGGGCAGAGAGCCTTGGGATCCAGCTGGCCCAGGTCCCTGTTAATTCCCCATCACAAGCTCCTGTCTGCCACCCTCCCCCAGCTTGTCACGACGGGTGGTCCTTGAGGATCCGAGAGCGGAGGGCTCCACAGCCCCTCCCTACCCTGCAGTCACCGCAATGGTTTACGGTGCTTAGTGGAGTCTTAGTGAAGCCAAGACTGGCTTGAAGACGTAGGGGTGCCTTCTCCCCTCTCCTCCTCTGCTCCAAGGGTCTATTTCTTCCTCCTCACCACCCGTACCGTGTGCCAGCAGTTTGTGGAGCCCGGCCCTAGCATGGCCGTGTCATGGTGTCTGGGGAGGGGCGGGCAGACGCGTCACGGCTTTGGCCTTGCTCCCTGTGATGGAGATCGCACAGGGCTTCTCCCCGTGGGCCACAGCCCCCGCCGCCTGCCTCTGAGCACGGTGAGTGGAGGGACTGAAGCCTCTGCAGGTAGCAGACCACGTTCAAGCCCAGCTCAGCCGCTTAATATTTGTGGGACCCTGGATGTGTCCAACCTCTCTGAGCCTCAGCTTCCTCTTCTTGAAAATGAGAAAAATGTCTTTTTCTTTTGGAAGGTGATTGTAAGGGTTAAGCAGCATTTAGGAGAGCAGTCAGAGAGAGGCTGGCCCATAACACTTCCCTCTCCAGTCCTCACACCTGGGACTCCACCTTACCGATGAGGAGAATGGACAGGGAGCTCTGCTCTGAGCTTGGACTGGCAGTCACTGGCCCGCCTTGTCAGCTGAGCAGTTCTGGGTAGACGAGACCCCCCCTTCCTGCTTGGCACACACATGCCTCTTGGTGGACGATGGCAGGCCGTGGCTTCAGAGGGGGCTGCTCTGTGCTAGCTTTGCCCTCGTGGCTCTTGGTTGAAGTGCTCAGCACGGCCGAGGGGAGAGGGCAGGTGCCAGGTGGGAGGAGGATGCTGGCTCAGACCCCAGGTTTGGGCAGCTCTGCAGTCTGATCCTGGCATTCGGAGCAGCAGCAGAGCCACTTCCGGACCTCCTTGCAGCATCACCAGCCTGCTGGCAGGCCAGCCTCTTTGCCTACTGCAGACTCCGGGCCAAGGGCCAGCACCACCAGTGTTGACAACTGGGACTCATCCAAGTTATCGACAGGGCCAGATCTGCTGGTTTGGGATGTCTTATGTCTAAAGTAGGCTCAAGCAAAGAAAAGACTCTCAGGAAGATGCCTGAGCACAGACATCTTTGAGCTAAGCAGCCTACTTCCTGCAACGGTCATGTCAAACTTCTGAGGCCTCCCGCCAATGGAAAGTAGAAGGTGGGGAGGGGATGGGAAGGGGTAAAAGTGTGGTGCGGTGGAACTTGATCAGCACATTTAAATTGTACCAAGACTCTGGTGCTGGAGACCTCTGTGTGCATCACTCTGAGTTTAAGTTTCAGAAAGGAAATGAAGGTGAGAGGACCACCAGTCAGAACTTCTTATAAAGTACACTTTACTGAAAGCAAAGTTACTGTCTTCAGTGAGAATAAACAAGCTTATGTCCTTAAAGATAACAGACGAAAAACTCACCTGTTTCTATGTTGTTCAGAAAAGGATTTGAGGTTACCTGCAATTACATGTAATAAAAGATATAAATAAATAAATCAGGATGATCTAAGGGTAATATTTTAGTACAAATGTGCCATAGAATTTCTACATGATAGCTAAAATTTGGCCAAAGTACATTTCTGTGCTTCCTAGTAGCCAGTGCAGAAAAGGAAATAGGATCCGTTATAAGGTTCAAAGTGTTCTTAGGAGAATGCTTTTATCTGACATTGAGCTCTAACAGAAATGGTTTCCCAGGTCCTCATCAGTGCTACAGTTAACACCTTCACCTGCATCTGTAAAGCCAATACAACAGCGTGTTCATTTAGCCATTTTTTATAGTGCTGTCTCTGAAGTGCATAAGTCAACTGAGGGTTAGATTTTTAGAAAGTTGGGCTGCATTAAATTGGCCAAGGTTTTAAAATGATATTCATTACTAGCAAGGATGTAGTGGGTTAGGGACTTTTACATACTGCTGGTGAGAAGACGAACTGATAGAACTTTTCTAGAAATGTTTGGAAATTGGTTACAAGAACCTTTACAATTTTGCTCAGATTCTGAAACCCCAAAGTTCCCCTTCTAGGAAACATCCTGGAGGACATAGAGAGTTATACAGATATTTAGACCCAAAGACATTCACAGCCGATTATAATATCATAAAAGTAAAGACAAAGAAGGAAGAAATTCAATGATGGGGGGATGGCAATAACAGTTGGCACAGCTGTGTCACACAAAGAGATGTTTCTAAACACTTTTACTAACATGAGAACGTTTTCATGATAAATTAACTAAAAAAACAAAGAAAAATGACAAACCCTCCTGTTTCTAAGAATGTTGGAACAGCATGGCAAAACCCATGAGAAAAAACAAAGAGAAACACTAGAAGAAATATATCAAATTGGCAGCCAAAGTTACCTCTGAGCTGGAGGATTTTGAATGCTTTGAGTTTTCTTTTTTCTACCTTTTCTGAATTTATGTGATCTATAATGGGCATATATAACTTTTATAATCAGAAAAGAGGAAGTAAAGTTACCCTAAAAGAAGCAGGAGAGAGTCAGTCCTCCCCCTCTTCCTAGACCAAGGCTGACATTCTAAGGAGACCAATTCGTCCTGCGTTTCTATTCGTGAAACCCTTCAAACACTTTCACGTCCATTATCTCATTAGTTTTTCACAGTCACTCCAGGAGGCAGGCAGAGCAGGGATTCCATACATTTTTAGAGAGGAAGACATGATGCTTATTAGCAAGGTACCATTTGAATGGAGCCTCAGCCTTATTTTCAGGAATCCATATCTCAAGCCATACCCCTGACCCACACTCGAGAACCTCCTGCTGATACAGTGAGCCCTGCGGTAGGTAGGGATGGGGAGATGGACCTTACCCACGCTGGACCACCAAGCTGTTGGCACTTCTCAGGGCTACTGCATCCCCGAGATGTCCACAGTGCTCTGGCAAGGCTTCTAAGTCACGGTTTAGACCCACGCTTCTGACAGGCACAAATTGCTACTTTGCACTGCGGATCTCGACATCTGATTTCCTTCGACAGCTAAATTAACAAATCAGCTAAACTCTGATACATTTTCTGTTCTGTCTTATGCCAGATTGAATGTGTTCCAGGCCCAACACAGTGCAGAGGAGTTTGGATTTACTGGCTCAGGGGTAAACTGTAAACTATTCACCACATCCATTTCACTCACTGAACTAGGAAGCAATTCCTGCGTCCATCTGTCAGTCTCTCAACTGGGAGAAGATGAATGAATCAGAGGCAGCTGACCTGGCCAGGCAGTCCCTAAGAGCTGGTCATTCACTCTGCAACATGCTTCCATTACAATCAGTGGGATAATTCCACTCCTAATTTCTGCCCTGAGGGTCAGACTTGGTCTATACCTGCTCCACTGACCTCACTTTTCTCTCTTGTAGAGCAGTGACTCAGAATAATAAAGGCCTTCATTTGCACAGCACTCTTCATTTTTTGAAGCTCAATAACATAAATTATTTCATTTGATCTTGACTATAATTCTATGACATATTATTGTCCACTGCCATTTTACAGATGAGAAAGCTGGTTCAAGGTCAGATAGGTTGTAAGGGGTAGAGCAAGACTAGAATCATGATCTCTTGGTTTCCAGTCCAGTACATCTTCTAGAACATCCTAGAGCCTTCTAAGAGTGAGATCTCTTACCCTGCCTGAACAAAAGGGCCCTGACCATTCCTCTGAAGCTCTGGTACTCTGCCTCTGCTGGAATCTGGTTTTCCAGGTGGGCTTCTGTGCTGGTAGAGGGCACACTGACCAGGCAGCATGACTACTAGCCAGCCAGCTGGTGTCCCCTCCCTTTTTCATATTTAAAATTTTTTAAAATAGTGGTAAAATACACAGAAAATTTACCATCTTAACCATTTTTAAGTGTACAGTTTGGTGGCATCATGTACATTCACATTGTTGTGTCACCATCACCACCATCCATCTCCAGAGCTCTTTTTGTCTTGCGAAACTGAAATTCTGTATCCATTAAACACTGACTCCCCATTGCCCCCTCCCTAAGCCTCTGGAAATTACCCTTCTACTTTCTGTCTTGACGAATTTGACTACCCCGTGTACTCCATATAAGTGGAATCACAATTGTCCTTTTGTGACTGACTTATTTCACATAGCATAATGTCCTCAGCGTTCATCCATGTTGTAGCATGTGTCAGAACTTCATTCCTTTTTAAGGTATTCAGCCTCATTATTCAAATAATTCATTGTATGCACATATCACAATTTGTTTATCTACTGACGGACACAGATTGTTTCTACATTTTCGGCTCTTATGAATAATGCTGCTATGAACACTGGGGTATGAATACCTGTTCAAGTCCTGACTGTTCTTTTTTACAATGGCAGAATAAGCATGTAGTCTATCTCTGCTGAATCATCCTCACAATAATTTTCAGGAGCTGAGACATCGTCCCTTCTTTTTTTTTTTTTTTTTTTCTGTCAACTTTATTGACGAATATTTTATGTAAAATAAGCCACATTCACTTGAAGTGTACAAATTGATGAAGTATGACAGTGATATACACCCGTGACACCATTACCATAATTAAAATAGAGTATCTCTCCATCACCCCCCAAGAAATTCCTCATGCTCCTTTTCAGTCCGTCCTTTTCCTCTAGCCCTGGGTCCTGCCTGGTACTGGTCTGCATTTCGTCACTCTAGATTCGGTTGCATTTTAGATAAATGGAATCATGTGGTACGGAGTCTTTCTCCTTCTCCATTCTTGATAATGCCACCCACTGAGCTCAGAGCCTAGACCCTGGAGGGTGGCGGCGGGGGGGGGCACTGCAGTGGGGAGACTTCTGTTTGGGGTTAGTGTCTACATGTGGAGGGACCCATGACAAGCTTCTGAGAAGCCACTCCAATCAGCCAGTGGCCAACACCAACTCCAAGTATTGGTGTGGCCGGATCATTCCATTATTTCACTTTGCAAGCCATTATGCAACTAATTTGGAATCTGTTATACTCAAATTTTAGGAAATTTGAGTAAAATCCTATATCCTTACCTCAAAGTAATGAGTTCCCAGAGGGGCTGGGGAGAAGAGAAAGTGACCCTCTCTGATAAGGTGCTTTGTATATGATAGCTCACTTGATTCTCACAGCAACCCTGCAACATATGTTTTGCTCTCTCCCTAATCCAGATGGTAAAGAATTTTCAGGGTCTAGTAACTTGCCAAAGACCACTCAATTGTTTAGTTTTCGAGACATTTTTCAGGCTCCGAAACCTAAGCCCCTCCCCTTGCCCCCTGCGTCTTCATGGGTGGAGAGGTCCCTGATGATGCAGACAGGGGATGGCAATGGGTTCTCTGCGACAGTCAGTGCCAACATCTTTGGTAGCAATTCCTGCTTGCCTCAGGCCAGTCTCAAGCTTCCCCTGACCTGCATCATGAGTCAGATCCACATCCTTGCAGGCACTGACCTCGGCAAACCCCAAGCCTCCCGGGACTGCCGCCCGCCAGCTACAGGGCTGCAGCTCGGCGCTGAACTCTGTGTTCCTTCAACCCAGGCTCTGCTGATAACACTCTGGTGAACCCAGGGAAGGTTCCCCCCAATCAAAACAGCTGCAGAGCACCCTCTACATGCCATGTGGGACTGCAGAGATAAATGACACAGCATGGCCTTCGGCCCTGAGGTTCCCAAGTCAGATAAGACAGTGTTGCTGGGGGATGCCAGGCTAAACAGAAAGTGCGCCTACTTGCTTCTTTCTGATCACGTGCCGGTTGCTAATTAACCTGGGGCTACCTGTCAGAGTAGATGTCCCTGCTTAGCAATGAGAGGTGGGAGCACTTCCATTAACACTTGGAAGAAATACCAAACAAGACCTCTAAAGTGAATCATTTGGTTTGGATGGGGTGGGGTGGGTGGGGAAGGAGTGACACGGCTGATGCTCTGAGCTGCTGGGGTCTGCCTGCAGCTAAGACCTTGGCGCCTTTCTTAGAAGGCAGAGAGGAGATTTAGGTACACATTCTGGGCTCCTAAGCAAAAGAATTTGGGAAGCCTGTCTCCTCTTACATCTACTAAGATTATAAAAGAATTAACTATAAAAGAACTGGATTACTGTCCCCTCCACTCCTAAGATGCAGCGGCTACTTAGGCAACAAGGGGGAAGGAAGGGGCAGTCACGGGGTTGTGAGGGGGAGACTTTAACTTCCATCGCCTCGCAGGCTCCAGCCCTGGGAATAACGACTGCTCAGGAACTGGGCTGCCATAAAGCTAACCCTCCACATCTGCGTAATGCCTTCCATGAGTCACAGAGGAGCTCTGCTACCTGAAACTGCGAATTACTCCAAGAAAGTGGTTCTCAAACTTTGGCATCCATCAAAATCTGTCTTCTTAAAACCCCCAGAATCTTTCATTCAATAGGTCTAGGATGGAGCCTGAGAACTTGCATTTCTAATTATGCAAATTATGACAGTGCTGTGGTCCTGTAAACACATCTTGAGAACCTCTGCTGTAAGGGTTTGGCTATAAGAAACAGCTATGGGCTTTGCTGTGTCACCATGATGGCCTGCCTATTAATATGAAAAACTGGCTGACAAACTGGTCCCTAAGGACTGGGGAAATCTGGGAGCAAGGGAGTCTACCTCCCTTCTCTCAGAGACAACACAGCCTGTGCCAGGTTGGGCGTGGGTTGACAGCGTGAGTTATGGGATTCTGCCCCCACCCCAGTGAGGCAGTCTCCTCATCTCTCCCAGGTTAACTTGGCATATCTACCCAGCCAGATGGTCCTCCAGGATGGTCCATATGGGTCTGCTTAGGAGAATGAATGAACTGTGTCTGTAAAGAGCTGGCAGCTCTCTGGAGAGGGCACCTCAGCCCAATCACCGTCATAATAAATGCTTTTCATTTATATGGTGCACTGTGGGTCCTCAGGGCACCCATGGGCCTCAGTTTGCTGGGGCTTTACAACAACTTGGACAATCAGGTTGGTAGGAAACAAGGTGAGAAGGTGGCCATATATCAATAGTATCATTCTATGGTTGAAAAGCTGAAGTTCAGAGGCCCCAATTCACAAAGCCCGCTAGTAACAGGACCAGAGTTCTGCACACAACAGCAAGTGCAAATCACTCATATGGTCAACGTCATGGTTTCTGAAGCAATTTGACACAAGAGATTTCATCTTTGTTATAATTCTATGAAGTCATTATAAAGCCACTAAGAGGTTTGGTTCTTGTCCAGATCACGTGGAAGGAATGAGGCAGAATGGGTCCTGAACTGGGCTCTGAATTCGGGCTGCTGAGTTTGACTCTTGTCTCCACCATGTACTGGCTCTGTAAGCTTGGGCAAGTGGCTTATCCTCTCCCAGATCCAGTTTCTCACGTGTATAATGGGGAGAACATTTTGCATCGGGCCTTTGTGAAGAGCAAGTGAACCAGTGTCCATGAAGTTCTCAGTGGTGCCTGACCCGGAGTAAACTTGATGAACATTGGTTGTATTACTATCACTCCCCGCCGATGAAATGGGTTTGCAGGGCTGTCATCTCCATAGGCTTGGAGAAGACAGTGGAGTGTGCCATCCTCTGTGGGGCTTGCTGGGTCTTAATAACTGGGAAGCAGTGGTTTCCCTGGCCCACAACACAGCCTGACCCTTCATTCTTGACCCTACTCTGACAGGTGTTTTGACAACAGATGTCAGCCTGAGTTTTGGCCTCTTTGTGGCCTCATCCAGCGAAAGTCATTTCAAAGTGCTTGCATGTGATTGCTGCCTCGTAGGCTGAGATTCATGGGGCCACACTTGCTTAACAGTCCATTACGAATCACAGCGGGGAAATCAGAGCGCACTGATGTGGTGTCTACCGGGGTTGGGGGCAGTGGCTGAAAAGAGAGGTTCATTTATACATAAAACAACTCCACATCCACAAAGCAGGGTTCTACCACACTGGGGCTATTTTTAATCCTCCAATGCAAAAATGGGTGGCAGTCTGTTCCCTGGCTGGTGGTCTCTCCTTTCATTATTTCCAGCTCCTGAGGAACGCCTTGCAGGTGGCATCAAGGATGTGTAGAGGTTGGCCAGGTGACAGCACATGGAGAGGGACCAGGTGATCAGAGGAGGAGGGATGGAGACATGGTTTATATATTCATCACCTGGGGATATGGTGAAGCCTGTGGGTGGATGAGGCTCTAGCTAGACAAGGAGACCCAGTGTCTGCAGGGTCCTTGTCACCATGGCTACTTGAGAGGGTGGGTCAGGAGGGAGCTGGCTAGGCAGTTAGGCCCACTGAGACAGGAGCATCCCACATTCAAGGTGGAGGTAGGCAGGACCCCGGGCCCTGGAGGATGACTGAGAATCAGTAAGAGCATGTCTGGCAGGCAAGGCTGACGGACTGTTGATCTTAGGGCAAAGACTTGGGCAACTGGCTTACTCTTTCCAAGCTTGCCTTTCATATCTGTAAAATAAATAATTCCTGTACTGAATATCCTACAGGGTTGCTGGGACCAGAATTGTCCTGTTACCCAATTCCAGGGCATTGTGAGGACCTGGTGGAAGTGATGAGACAGAAGCCATAAAGGAAAGCTCTTCGTGAACCTGAAGGAACTATGCAAATGCAAGTGACTTCATTATTTTATTCAGTGTGCTGGATGAGAGTGGCCAAGGGCCAGTGGGCATTTGTTGTGTCCAGAAAGAAGTTAGTAGTCCATTGGTGATCTCTGGTTCTGGTAAGGGGATAGGCAGGGGACGGATCGTGGGAAGACCTTGCACTGAGATGTGTGTCTGAGTCAGCTCATCCTACAGGGGTTGTTGCCACCAGCTCTGGTCTTGATGGGTTCCTGTTGGGTATGAGGAACTTCCAGACTTCTCCATGGTGCTGTGCTTCTGAATGGGCACCTCCTGAGTACGTGCTCTAGGGTAAACTCAGCACGGAGGGGTATCGAGAAACCAACAGTGACCATGCGTCAGGCATCCGCTCAGGGCCAGTCATGGAGCCAGTCACTTTGCATGCACTCTGTGTCATTTCATCCTCCCAACACGTATGAGTAGGTATTATTATCTTTGTTGACTAGATGAAGAAACTCAGGCCCAGAGAAGTTAAGTGACTTGTCCAAGGTCATAGAGCCAAATTTGAACTATGACTTGTCCACACCTGAGTCGAAAAAACGTCTGCTACATGGGTGTCTCCCAAACTGTTTTCTGCAGAAAACACTGGTTCTGGGGGCTATTTTGGTTGTTTCATGAAAAGGTAATTTTGTGGCAATAAGTACAGGAAGGCTACATAGTCTGTTTTCCTCTCGGAGATTTACATTGCACGTTAGCAAATTAAAGGCTCTGAGAAGCCCAATACTAGAGAAATTTGGACAACATTTTAAAACTCATCATTCATTACATGTATTTGAACAGGGGGCACTTTTTCACCCCAACAGTGGTAGGAGATACTGTATTATGTCGTGGCTTTTTTTGGGGAATTAATATATAGAATTATTAAAGATAGATGAAACATACTTTTATTCTTTTGGGACCTTATATTCTTGTGGGGGCTAAGGCATATGGGAAAACTGAGGAGAGATGTATTAGAGTTTAGAGGTAGGACTGACTCATACTCACTGAAGGCTTCTCAAAGGAGACAGCACTTGGGTTGGGCCATGGCAGATCAGTAGGGACCACCTGACAAGGACAGAAGGGAGGGTGTCCCAGGCAAAAGCCGGGGCACAAATAACATGCCCGCAAGGGATGTGTCAGTCCTGCTGCCTTCACTACCCCGAGTTCCTGTATCCTCATCTCCTCCTCATCTGACTGAGCCAGGGACAAGCAATCCCTAGGCTGGCTATAACCTGTGACGTATGTGGTCCAGCTCAAAGAAGTAAGCTAGAGCAATCAGATTCTCAACTTGGGAAATCTGAGCAAATACATGGAAAGACTCAATGATTTGTGGCAACAACTGCAGCTGAAAATTCTTGAGGTGGAGTCAGGCTGGAGAGGACCGGATGGGCCAGGTGCCATTCAGTTACCTCAGCGGGGGGCCGGGGGGGGGGTGCCGCGGGGTAGGCGCGTGCTTATTCCTTAAGCAGAGGGCTCTGGCTGGAAGAAGATGAGAGGAACTGACACTCGGTTGGGGCTGATCCACGTGAAGAGCAGATGTTGACTGTAAAAGCCAAGAACTCTCCCGCTGGGGACCCCACAGCCCTGGAAATTCAGAACCTCTTGAAGCCTGGCCCCAGTGAAGCCAGCCCTGTCATCACCCCAACGTTTGCAGCCACCATCTCTTCTTCTAGCCTCTATCGGTGGAAGGAGTTGGATGACGACCTTCTAAGAGCAAGGCGGTGAAGTATTATGGAGAGGGCAGGGGGCTAGAAGTCAGCTGTCTGTGCTCCAGTGTGCCGACCAGTAGCCATTCCACTTCATGTCTGTCTGCGCCCTCGCCTCCTCCACTGGTGACCTGGACACAGTAAGGAGTGTGGGGAAGACCAAAGGCGGTGCCGTGTGTGGAAGCCCTTGGCCAGCCTCACGAGGGGCACAGGTTTATTACTGTTATCAGTCGTGGGACGTAGGTAAGGAGGAAAGGCGGAGATGCTTTAAAAGCCATGTGGGGGCCGGCGATGCCTGGGGTAACGCCGTGAACCAGTCTCCAGCTGTAGTGGACCACGAGGTCCCGAAGGGAGTACAGCGTGAGGGACCGCGGCTCAAGGCCACCCCAGTCCTGCTCTACCATGTCGCCCCCCAAAGTCACATGGGTGCCCGGTGGCGATCTGGAACATGCTCAAGCGAAGGCACAGAAAACAGCAGGTCAAGTGGGAAAACTGAGGCCCAGAAGGGTTATGTGAGATCGTGATGCTGACTAATTAATCAGCGATGAGCAAGTCGGGCATTTCAGATCCATCTGTAGAGTAGTGACCCCAAGGCACCGAGATGGTGATGGACAACAGGAGGGAGAAGAGGGGTCAGAAGATGTTGTCTGGGGGACGGTGGGGGATAGGGGGTGTGGGGAGGGGGCAGAGCTCAACGGTGCCTGAGGGAAGGGGTCTCTGGAAAGGGAGAAGGGTGAGAGGGGTCAAGGGAGTGGGGGTGAATGGGCAGGGACCACTCATTCAGCATCACTGTTGGCACAGGGCTCACCTGGCTGCCCCTCTCATTCCAGGGTATCTGACCATGGACACCCCTGTCTCAGACATCACTGATGCTGAACTGGAGTGAGAGTACACCTGACTGATTGATCATCTTGCAGGTGAGGAATCTGAGGGAAGGGGCTAGTCCTGAGTCCCCCAGTGTTAGGGGTTGACTTGGCCCCCAGGCCGGCATCTTCCGCGTTCTGCCTCAGTGACCTCCCATTCCCCCGTGGCCCACGTCCCCTTCACCAGGCCCGGCTGGGCCACAGGGGCTGAGAAGAGCTACTGGGCTGGCAGAGGGCTGCTCCAAGGGAGGGTAACGAGTTGGGTGCGTTGTTCTTCCCTATCAATCAACCGTCAATTTTTCACCTTTTTTTGGTATTTACATTTGCAGGAAAGAGAGGAGAAACAGAACAAAACGTGATTGAAGACTCATCTCTGGAATTTTCCAACCTGAGAGCACAGAGCTCTTGTTGTGCTGCCGAGTCTGGGTCTGGCACCACGCACAGCCAGTCCCCATCTCTAGAGGGCAGAGTGCAGGGGACTTACAAGACTCTGTCTGAGCTGAAGCTGCCCGTCGTCTGCACACCAGGGAGAGATGTTGTGCTCACACTTGTGTTGAGCTGTAAGGGACCCGAAGGCAGAGTGCTGAGGTTTCCGTATTTTCGGGTGGAGGAGGTCATGGTGAAGTGAGGGGCTCAAGGGAAAATATTTATTGAAAGCTTCCTATTAGGTTGAAATTGCCTACAATGGACCATTTTGGACCCACAAACACCACAATTTCATATGATTCAACCTAACGCATACAGATGCTGCGGAATTCTTCACAAACACTCCACAAGGAAAACATCTTCACTGCTTTTTGCCTGATTAGGATAGTGAGACTCAAAGCGAGGGAGAGAAATGGACAAATGCTGAAACTTTGAACAAAGGACAACCATTTGGTCCCTATTTACAGGAGAGCCTTAACTCTGAGACACAGGCACTTCTTTCACTTTCAGCTCAAATGTCCCACATTATCCTACCACTAACACCTGCACCTTTTGTGTGACCTTCCGGTGGTCTCATGTGCCAGCCACAAGGACTTTGAGAATTTTATCTGAGTATGTAGGGGCCACAAAAGACTAGAAACGTGTCCAAGGAAGGCAGGAGGTTGCAGAGAGGCTGCTACTGGCACTGGCCCTAGAGGAGTCTGTCGTGCCTTAAGTGGCTGGGTTCTCTCCATGCTGTGTGACCCCTTCCTGGCCAAAATTGAACGGCAGCCTCACCACAGCCTAGCTGAGCACCCATTATTTGGGTGCCCTTGCTTGAAAGGCCTATCTGGGCCAGTAGGATGTCTTTCTTCAGAATTTGAGACTGAGGCAGTGCTGGTTGCCTGTGAGGGCTCAGCTGAAGGGTCCTGGGGTGGATTTTGGGCCGAGGCAGCCATTCTGGGCCACGTTCCAGCTGAGGTTAAGCAGCAGCTCTTTAGCAGAGCAAGGAGACAGCAGCATCCCTTCAGATGTGCATGGGACACCAGGCCAACTCTTTATCTTACTTTTTATCCTTTCTGCTCCTTATCCTAATTTTAGACATAGAAGAACTGAAACTCAGAGGCTTTAATTAATCCCTGCCTCATAGGGGCAGAGGTGAGGTGCTCGCACATCTCCTGCAAGGGATAAGATGAAGAGTTGCTTCCTCGGTGCCTTGCCTGTAGCGTTCTGGTTCCAGTTCTAGGCAGTGAATATCCTTACAATGCTCCCACTTTTCTTGGTGGTGACATGAATGGGTGTCTGATCCCTGCCCTTGCAGCTGACTGGTTTTGGAGGCCTTTGCCCAATGCATGAGTATTTTGCGACTTCTGTGATGAGTAAGGCTTAATCCTTTCAATCTGTATAGAGCTTTCACAGATATCATTTCACTGGATCCTACAACATTCCCATGAAGGAGGCACGGTGGGCATAAATGAGTCAAGTTCTCAGAAGGGGAACGAAGTCACCCAGTGCTGGGCCTAAAACCCAGGCCCCGGGATTCCCAGTCCAGTGCTTTTCAACGTGATCTCTCTGGTTCTCAGGTTACACTCTGCCAGGGTAAGTCCCCCTACACACACACACACACACACACACACACACACACACACACACACACATCATCCTTCCAGGTCTCTGCAATGCACACCATTATGCCGTGCTCTCATCCCTCAGCTGAGGCTTGCTGCCCAATGGGCCCTGGCAGTAATTGAATGGCTGCACTCGAAGGGAAAGCCTTTAAGCCACAGAAGCAGTTCTGCTGATTCAAGCTCATCTAATTAAGAATCACTGAACTGTCAGACACATTGCCTTTCGGATTAGGCATAAAACTAAGACCCTGAACTCCCCAAACCTTTTTCTTCTTGCTCCATACTCTGCCCATTCCTGATGTTTGCCCAACATTAGGGGAAGCTTAGCTCCAAAGTTTGGGTGACCCTGAGGTGGGATATACAAAGCCAGAGCCAGGAGGGAGCAAGACTCCCTGGGCTCTGCACCAGGCTCCTCAGAGCCCTAGGTCCAGTGGTGTGCCGGAGCCAATCGTGTGCCTGCATCTCTTCCCAAGTCCATGTTCAGTCACCTCAGGGTGGTATTTTAAAATTGGCCATGAGAATGTTTGCCCTGCAGAAACTGACAAATGCTAAAATCAGGGCCCCCTCTCTCCTACCCCTCTGGAGAGGCAGTTGTTAAACATGTGCTGGCTCACCACTGCCCAGGGCCCCCAGAGGGACCACCAGAGCCTGCATGGAGAGTGTGGGTGGAGGCTGAAGGGGCAGAACTGCAGGCCCCTCAGTCCCCATTCAACCCCGGCAGCCCTGCTTTTGTCCATTCCACGGACTAATAGCAGCTGACCTTTACAGAGCACTAAACATGTGCCAGCCTCTGTGCTGAGGTTTTACCAGTATTGACCCACTTTATCTCCTTGTGACCCTAAGAGTAGGTAGTATTAGTAACTGCCTTTTTGCAGATGAAAAAATGAGGCGCAGAGAGGTCAAGTAACTCACTGCAGGTCACACAGCTAGTAAAGATGGAACCAGGATTTGAATTCAGGCAGTCTGACTTTTCACTCTCAATCTTTTTTTTTTTTTAATTTATTTTTAATTTTTTTAACATCTTTATTGGAGTATAACTGTTTTACATTGTTGTGTTAGATCCTGCTGTATAACAAAGTGAACCAGCTATACGTATACATATATCCCCATATCCCCTCCCTATCCCACCCCTCTAGGTGGTCACCAAGCACCGAGCTGATCTCCCTGTGCTATGCGGTTGCTTCCCACTAGCTATCTGTTTTACATTTGGTAGTGTATATAGGTCCATGCCACTCTCTCACTTCAACCCAGCTTACCCTTCCCCCTCCCCGTGTCCTCAAGTCCATTCTCTACGTCTGTGTTTTTATTCCGTCCTGCCCCCTAGGTTCTTCAGAACCAGTTTTTTTTTCTTAGATTCCATACACACACACATATATATATATATATATATATATATATATATATATATATATATATATATATTT